>CAUYQV010107029.1:0-11835 GCA_963574575.1 Galagoides demidoff
CTGCCTCCGCCTCCCAAGTAGCTGGGACCACAGGCGCCCGCCACAACGCCTGGCCATTTTTTGGTTGCAGCCATCACTGCTGTTTGGCGGGCCCGGGCTGGGGATTCGAACCCGCCACCTTAGGTGTACGTGGCTGGCGCCGAGCCAGGTTTTAAGAATTTAAATTTATTTTTAATTGTGACTTGACTTTTAAAGCAAGGCATAAAAAATTTCTCCTTTAGTTTTAGACGCTTGTTTTTATTTGAATGAATGACCTAAAGGTTTCTTGTTTGTTTTAGGTTGCATTTACAACAAGAATTTATCATCCAAATATTAACAGTAATGGCAGCATTTGTCTCGATATTCTAAGATCACAGTGGTCTCCTGCTTTAACTATTTCTAAAGGTAAAATACTTCTAGCAAAAGTCTTGAGCTCCTCTGATTTCCTAATAAAGGTGTTTTGTTCTTATAGATCTTATCTGAATCTTTATTATGCTAACTTTGGTAAGAAGTAGGAAGGAATAAAGTTCATCATTTTTGTTCTTTTAACAGTATTGATAAAAGATTTTGTAAAAAATAAAATAAAAATTAACGAATGGAGGGCATTTGCCTAATGAGTTAACTTTTCATCACAGAATAGTAAAATTTATTCTCATACAGTTACATTATTCAGTCCCAAATCACTTGTATATCTTATGCTTGTTTCCTTTTTAGCATGGATGCTAAAATAGATCTAAACCTTGTTGCTCTTTTAAATCTTGATTTCTACTCGAGGAAGATTTTTAATATTCCTTTCCTATTTTTATTTTTAAACAAATCTATAGTCAGGTGTTACATAACCATTGTAGGTTGTTCTACCTATTGACAGTCTAAAATTATAAAGTCTTGTCAAGTTCTCTAGATTAATTCTGGTATCCTGCTTTATAACAGGAATCTGTTTTATGACCTAACAGATTTTCCAGTCTTTGGGTAAATAATCCAGATGGAGATGAAATTTCTATCACTTTCTCAAATTTTATGAATGAATCTGGTAACTTTTGTGTCACTTTCACCCCACAAATCACACACAAAACTGCTTGCGTATTGGGAAGAAAGTCTGCTTTCTAGTCGTAGTCAGTTTGGGGTATCTGCTTAACATTCTTAGGTATACAAAATTAGTCTTTTGATATTGATGATTATAACAGTGTTTCAGATACTGAGGACAGTTTTTAATTCAATGCTTAAGTGCAGCATTTCTCAAACTGTTGAGATAATAGTATTTTACCAAAGTGTTTTTGGTCAAGTGATTTCTATGAGTTTGGTGAATGCAAAGTGAAATAGTTTGTGGATTTTTTTGTTTTTTCGGGTGGGGGCTTAGGGCAGGACATTGAAGTTCATGTGCAATTTGAAATAGTTGAACATAATAAATTGCATAGGAACTTTATGTCCACTCTATATAAAGGCTTTCATGTACTTACGCACTTGGATCTCCTAGAGGGATTATGTAGCATTTTCCAAACTTTAAGCTAGAATCACTCTTGGGGGGGGGCGGTTTAAATAAAAGCAATTTGGGCAGTTGCCAGAATTGTTACAAGTCTTTTAATTTTATTTATTTATTTTTATTTATTTCTTCAGACACTCTCTGACTTTGTCACCATCGTTATAGAGTCTTGGCTTCACAGCTCACAGCAATCTCAAACTGTTCGGTTTAAGCAATTCTCTTGTCTCAGGCTCCCAAGTAGCTGGGACTACAGGCGCCCACTATAATGCCCAGCTATTTTTTGTTGATGTTGTTTAGCAGACCCGGGTCGGGTTCGAACCCACCACCCCTGGTATGTGTGGCCAGTGCTGTAACCACTGAGCTACAGGTGCCAAACCTCTTTCAAAATTTTAAACCTGCTTTTCACCATCTTTGATATGTTGATTTCTTTTTAAATGATGCTTTCATACCTAAACACCAGATTTCAGGTGTTTTTTCATTATTGCTAGGAATGTGCTATATTACTGACAACTGTTTGTCTAAATGCTGGTGTTGAGTTAATGGTGTTTTGTTTTTAAAGTAACTGGCTTTTTTGGAGCCATGTTTTCCTAACTTATTGAACTAGTTGTCACAGTTCTTACCCTTTTTTCTGTGAGCTACTGTGTAACCAAGTCTTTACTATGTAATTCCTGCACTTTTAGGTTTGAGGTAACATGTATTTTGCTGTTGTAAACGATAATGTGACACTTAATTGATGTTGCTTTTTATGTCCTTTTTTCTTCATTGATTTCTACAACTGCTTCAAGCATTTATAAAATTCTTATAACTAATCTTGAATGGTGACTGGCACATAGCAGGCATTCAGAGTGAATGAGGTCTGTATGATGCTTGGCATCTTCTTAGTTGGTGTGTTGAACAGGTCAGGTTAAGAGCTAGAGAGCTGAAGGCTCACTTAGTACTGAAGAGATTTTGAAATTGTTTTATTTAACCAGAACTCTTGGAACTTAAAAATTGAAGAAAACATAACCTTTAGCAGATCAGGTTTGCAGTTTTTCTCTGAAACTCCCCTAAAGTTGGGACAAAGAATGGGTTTTTTCCATCATGCTTTATAGCTAAGAATGACCTACATATTCTTCATAAAGTTTCCTGCCCCCTCACAATACCAACAAACTCCTTAAATTCTAATGCCGTTTCCAGGTACTTAAAAAAAAATTGTATGGCATTATTTAGCTTAACTATATATTAGAAACGGTACTGAGTTTGAGTTTTTTAGTACTTTTATAGCTAGTCAGCACTGAATTTGATGCCACAAAGCTCTATTTTTAGTATTACTTATTTGTCAGGAGCTTGTTTTCTGTGAAGCGGAGTCTCCATTGGGCTTAAGATATACACTAATGAAAATCTTTTGAGGACAGAGGGTTATAATATGTCTGTAAATCTTGTCATTTATTCAAATTCTAAATGCTGAATAACAAACATTTGTTTTCTTGCAGTTCTTTTATCCATTTGTTCACTGTTATGCGATCCAAACCCAGATGACCCCCTAGTGCCAGAGATTGCACGGATCTATAAAACAGACAGAGATAAGTAAGTAATAGTTTAAGGAAATGTTATAAAAGGCAGTTTTGCTCAATGAATTAGGCTTAAACTCTGCTGTAAGTTGTGGTGGTGCCAAGAAGATTGAATACTTAGTAAGATAGTTAAAAGTACAGAAAGACAGTTATTTAATGAAATGTAGTTAGTTGTTAAACATTTACTAGGTTTTAGCTTATGTGACAGTGAATAACACTTTTTAAATGTTCTTGTTTTTTCCTAACCTGTTAGATATTTTATATAACTTCATTCTCAAGTTTTGGGGGAGAAAGCAAATTTTTCTTTACCCCAACTATATTTTCCTAAAATTATTTCTGTTATAAAAATTTGGTCTAAATTTCTCAAATATTTGAATTATTGTTATGTTCGACTTAACCATTATAACTTGTCATATGTTATAATTAATGCTACTTGTTCAATTAGGTACAATAGGTTAGCAAGAGAGTGGACAGAGAAATACGCTATGTTGTAGGGTAAGAGGATCTGCACTCTATGGTGCGCTTATTCATGGTACTGCCAGCACTTGAGTGCTGCATGCTATAAGGCACTGTATTAACTAACAAAGGTAACAGATGTGGCAGTTTTCTGAGAACTATACATTTAACTGCTTGACCTGTTCAGCGTGAAAAGTATTTATCCCGTAATCATTACTGCTTAAGAGTATTATTGCATGGCAAAGCAGTTACACTAGTAAGAAATGGAAATTTTAAGTAGTGATCCTTCTGAAACTATGATGATAATTTTAAGTTTTAGCTTGAGATTTTATACTAGTACTCTGGAATGAGGAATTTAGTTCAGGTTTTGCCAGGAGGTAGTAGAGTATGGAAAAAACACTTAAGCCTAAGCATCTAAACTAAATGTTCATTACTGACAAGCATGCATTAGTGTGTCAGCTATATTTGTGGCTCCCTGTATGCTGAATAAAGCCTTTGTATTTCAAAGCACTGGCTTTTTGAGAGAATATCCTTAGATAGCCATGAATTGATAGAAAAAATAAGTTTAAAGAAGTTGTCTAACCATACTTAGTTCTTACTTGAGATGAAGCTTGTTAATTTTTAAGTTAAAACTGTAAATATTTAAGAAAGTTCTGTGTTCTTTGAAGTCTGTGTATTAGATCATTTCTTAAGGTTATCACTGTATTTTGTTGGGGTAAGCATCCTATGGCATGACTATAATCCAGGGAGAAATTGATAATATTTATCAGTATTCATAATCTCCAGTAATAACCCTGCCTGTGTGTGAATTATTTGTTGATTATTTTAAACAAAGATGTCCTAGTTATTGTACTCCAAAGGATTCCCATTCAGTCGGTCTTAATGGAGCTTATTGGTTCCCATTACCACAATTTTTTATTTTTATTTATTATTTTTATTTATATATATTTTGCAATTTTTGGCCAGGGCTGGATTTGAACCCGCCTCCTCCAGCATGTGGGGCCGGCGCCCTAGTCCTTTGAGCCACAGGCGCCACCCTATCATAGTTTTTTAAAGAATACTTGTTATTGGCTCAGTGCCTGTGGCTCAATCGGCTAGGGCACCAGCCACTACACCTAAGGTGGCGGGTTCGAATCCCCAGCCCGGGCCCGCCAAACAACAGTGATGGCTGCCACCAAAAAATGGCCAGGCGTTGTGGCGGGCGCCTGTGGTCCCAGCTACTTGGGAGGCGGAGGCAGGAGACTGGCTTGAGCCCAGGAGTTGGAGGTTGCTATGAGCTGTGATGCCATGGCACTCTACCCAGGGGGATAGCTTCAGGCTCCGTCTCAAAAAATAAAATAAAATAAAATAAAAAAAGAAAGAGGCAAGATAGCTGGAGACTCTGGAAAAGGTACAAGGTTTACTTATGGATCCAATATGGCCATTATAAAGGCTTATAAACTGAGTTCATTTAGAGCTGGTTAACACTATATTCTCTGCTTACTCTGGAACACTCTAAGAAAGTCATAGGAAACCTGGTATATTTATCACAGGCTATTACTGTGCTTTTTTCTTTTTTGAGACAGGGTCTATAGTACAGTAGCAGGCTCACAGTTTAAGGCGACCTCAAACTCTTGGGCTCAAGTAATCCTCCAGCTTGCACCCCCTGAGTATCTGGGACACAGGTATATCCCATCAGGCTTGGATAATTTGTTTTTTATAGACATGGAGTCTCACTATGTTGCTGAAGTTGGTCACAAACTCCTGGTCTCAAAAGATTCTCCTACGTCAGCCTCCCAAAGTGCTGGGATTTCAGGTATGAGCTACCATTCCCAGCTGGGAGTGTTTTTCTAACATTACCTATACAGAAAAACAACCTTACTGGGAAATTATTTTCCTTTATCCATATGGACAATGCCAATACTTAAACTGGCTAGCTATCCATTTACTATGATTTCCAAGAAGACTAAGTACACATTTGCAGCTCAAATTTATTCCAGCATTGTACAATCTCTGCCTATAATTTGGATATCAATTTATTAACTTTTTTTTTTTGAGAAAGAATCTCACTTTGTTGCCCTCAGTAGAGTGCTATGGTGTCATAGTTCACAGCAACCTCAGACACTTGGGCTCAACTGATTGATTCTCTTGCCTCAGCCTCCCAAGTAGCTGGGACTACAGGCACCTACCACAACACCTGGCTAGCTTTAGAGACGAGGTCTCACTCTGGGTCAGGCTGGTTTCAAATCCGTGATCTCAGGCAATCCACCTGCCTTGGCCTCCCAAGTGCTAGGATTACAGGCGTGATCCACCGTACCCAGCCTAACTTTCTAAATTTTGTTTTGGCTCTAATATTCTATCCCATCTATATTTTCCTTTACTGTACTGTTCCTTTTATCATATGGATTTGAGGGAGATTTAAATGATAGATGGATGCCTTACCTGCAAATTGATCTTTTTTTCTGCAGCTCTTGGACAGAGATCTATGAAAGTAGAAATGGAGAGAACAGAAAAACCTGAGACACCAGGACTGCAACATAATGCTGTTCTATCAGGCCAGAAGCACCACATTGCTGCCTCAGAAAATGCCAGCTAGTGGGAGAATGATATTTCTAGCAAGTCAGGAAAGTCCATGTTCCATAAGGACAAATCTCTATTTGTGATCCTGTTGCAAATACACAGAACTCAGATAAGGATGTTGGCATTCCTATCTGACTGCTCTAACATCAAAGTGTTAACTTTTGAACCAGTGATTTTTTTTTCTCCCAGAAATTTATCCTAAGGAAATAATGAATGAGTAAAAAAGCCACAAGCCTGATCTCTGAAATTCAGTAGGTACAGAAATTCTTCCTTCCTGTGATTTTTTGGTTTCTGTTCTGCAGGTGGCATACAAGATCTCAAATTAGATTGGGCTGTCTTGAAAGGGTTGGGTTCAGGGACATTTTTATTTTCTTAATTTTTATTTTTTAAAGCTGGAGCCTTTAGTTTAGACTCCAAATCTGTTTCTGTCTCTCTCGAAACTCACCATCTCCTATGAGCTTAGTCTGGGCGTCTTGAAATTCTAACCAGCACTGCCAGGACCCCAGAAAGGCTAAAATGGGCAAGAGAGACTCACAGCTTCATTTACTCCAGCTTCACTGGAGATCTGCAGATACACCAAGAGACCCTAAATAATTACCACCAATTGAAATTTATGTAGCTTTTATTTTAAAAGAATAAATCCAACACTGTTTTATGAAGGAGTGTAATGTGGGGGAAAAAAGAAATTTGAAGAAAACGTATCTGGGATAGAGTCTCAGCTCTCCTACATACTAAGCTGTGTGCAAGTAACTCCACCTCTTTCAGCTTCAATCAATTCATATGCAAAATAGCGATAGCATTTATTGCAGATGATTGCTGTGAGAATACCCTAAAAATGCATAGTATTTTCTCTAGAAATACTTTCTTCTTGGATCCCTTGAAGTGTCTTAAAATTTCCTATCGCAGGCTCTATTAGGGCCATCTGTGCTCTTAGAACCAGGAAAGGTACAGTTAGATGCACAGACTCCTACACAGTGCCCTTTACCTACAAGAGAGGAATGCAAATGGAGCCCCACAGGGGTTCTGAGAACCTACCCAGAGTTAGTTGGGAGTCCTACTCTTGCCTTCTCCGAAAGACCCAAGAGTTAGAAAAGGATCCACATCCCCAAACCCAAAGTCATCGCACTTGAGGATGTAAGATTTTTCTTTGGTGGGGTAAACAAACCCATAGTCATTCCTGCCTTTCCCGTACGTCCCCCGAGTCTGAAAAAGCCATACCTGCCACCCTGTCACGGCCTCGTCTTCAGCTCTGGCTGCAAGCCTAGAATCAGGTTACAGCGTAGTCCAGAGATTAGACAAGCAGCAACTCCCCGGACTTCACCAGCCACAGGTCTGAAAGCAAAAAATACCCGCTTCCGTCTACTGCGCATGTGTGGAAGTATCTGCCCACCTGGAGTGCCGGGTCTCCTCCGGGGTGTAGGTCTTCCGGCAAAGACCACGTTTCCCACAAGGCTCCTTTCCGGAAGGCGTCGACGCTTCTTCCTCTTTTACTGCCGGTTCCGGAGTTGGTATCTCTGAGGCTGACGCTCATGTATGAGAAGGATATATAAAATCATTTTCATTTGAAAGGATAGCCATCAGAATTTTTAAGTACTGGAAAGTCAAAATCAGCTCTGTAGTGTTTCTGTAAGGATGGTCGTGTTTATAGTGAAATAATAAGAAAAAATTATTAACTCATAGTTTTTTTTTTTTTTAAAGATAGTCTCGCTTTGTAGCCCCATGTAGAGTGCGGTGCCTTCACAGCTCACAGCAACCTCAAACTCCTGGGCTCAAGCGATTCTCTTGCCTCAGCCCCCCATGGAGCTAAGATGACAGGCGCCCACCACAGCTCCCGGCTATTTTTAGAGACGGGGGTCTCGCTCTGGCTCAGGCTGGTCTCGAACCCGTGAGCTCAGGTAATCCACCTGCCTTGGCCTCCCAAGTGATGGGATTACAGGCGTGAGCCACTGCACCCGGTAACTCATAGTTTTTAATTAAGGACTAAAATCTGTCTCTCTGCCTGCTTTCTCTTGCCGGCAGCCCCCTGCCCCACCCCCAGTGGATTTCTCTTTTCACAAACCATTATAAACTCTTTCTCTTTACATTTCCCCAGATCCTTTGTCTTTCAAACTTTGTTACTTTAAGTCTCAAGTGATTCCTCCTGAGTATCTTGGAGGAACAATGGAATATGAACAATTAGGCCTCAGGATTGGGAATACCTAGAAAAATGTCTGTCTTCAACCTTGTAGAAGGAAAAACAGACACAACATTCACATTACTTTTGTCCCCCCTAAATTCAGCGACCCAATGGACCTTGGGGTAGGTTTTTTCCTTTCTTTGAAATGTCCAGCCTTTTCTTCATGTCTTTTTCTCTCTTCTCTCTCTTCCACTCGCCCCAGTCTTCCTCTCTCGCACTCTCTGCTCTCTTCTTTCTCATCTCTTCCCCCTTCCCTCTCTCTAATATAAAATAAACTTATGCTTTCTCAGTACCAACTGAGCTTTTTTCCCCCCAGCCTATCAGTCCTTGAGGGAAGAAAGGATAGAATCCAGTACATAATCAGAGGGAGCAGTACTAAGAATATGGACAATTCATCCACTGAAATAAAAGAGAAGGCAGAGTATATGTAGTATAAGTGCAGATGCAGATAAGCAGACAAATATGGTGGTAGGAGAATGAAGATCCCCTCTTCTTGTTACCAGACCCACAAAGAGGTTAAGCCTAAGTCCTGTCACTCATTGCACAAAGAGGCAATTAGTTAGACAAGGAAGATCACCAAGCAAGAAGAATTTTTTTTTTTTTAGAGACAGAGTCTCACTTTATTGCCCTTGGTAGAGTGCTGTGGCGTCACAGCTCACAGCAAACTCCAACTCCTGGGCTTAGGTGATTCTTTTGCCTCAGCCTCCCAAGTAGCTGGGACTACAGGCACCCACCACAATGCCCACCTATTTTTTATTGCAGTTTGGCCAGGGCCGGGTTCGAACCCACAACCCTTGGTATATGGGACCAGTGCCCTACCCACTAAGCCACAGGTGCCACCCAGGAAGAAAATTTTAATGCAAAAGTCTGAGGAGAATGGGAGAAATAGTCTCAAATCCATCTCTCTGACCAAGTAAGGGCAAGGGGTTTTATAGTGGATTGTGGAATGCAGGTCAAGTTGTATGGGGTTTGAAGTCACAGGGTCTTTGCATGGTCTGATTCAAGAATCAGCTTTTGGTAAATAGATGGTGAGTCCTGTGAAGAGGCTACTTAACTCCAGTTTTTAGGCTTGACTGGTAAAGTCTAAAGGAGCAAAAAATAACTTAGAGAGAGGGTAATTTTGCAAGGCTAAATCTGAATGCTTCTATTTTCTCGGTCAATTAGGAAGCTGAAAATGAAGATGGGGAGAAAGTATCGAAAATTTGAGAAGAGAAAATAAGTACTATCAGGGTTATGCTGGCCTCATAGAATGAGTTAGGAAGAGCTCCCACTGCTTGAGTTTTTTGAAATAGTTTGAGAAGAACTGGTATCAATTCTTTAAAGGTTTGGGTAGAATTCAACAGTGAAACCATCCAGTCTTGGACTTTTCAATAATTAGGTATAGAAGGAAAGTGCCTCAATACAATAAAGACCATATATAATAAACTTCACCCAGGCTGAAGTGCAGTGCCTCAATCATAGCTCAAGAAAATCTCCTTGATTTCTTTTTTCTTTCTTACTTTCTTTTCTTTTCTTTCTTTCTTTTTTTTTTTTTTTTTTTACAGTTTTTGGCTGGGACTGGGCTTAAACCTACCAACCCTGGCATATGGGACTGGCATCCTGCTCCTTGTGTCACAGGCATGGCCCTCTTTTTTTTTTTTTTTTTTTTTGAGACAGAGTCTCACTTTGACGTCACAGCTCATAGCAACTTCAAACTCTTGGGCTCAAGTGATTCTCTTGCCTCAGCCTCCTATGTCGCTGGGACTACAGATGCCCACCACAACGACTGGCTATTTTTTTTAGAGACAGGGTCTTGCTCTTTCTTGCTCAGGTTGGTCTTCAAATTGTGAGCTCAGGAAATCCACCCACCCCAGCCTCCCAGAGCACCAGGATTACAGGTGTGAGCCACCATGCCCGGCCTCTCCTTGATTGCTTTTTAGCTAGTTGTTCATTGTTTGTGTATAGAAGCACTACTGATTTTTGTATGTTGACTCTATATCTTGCAACTGTGCTGATTTTGTTTATTGGTTCTAAGAATTTTTTCAGGGCAGGGCATATGGCTCATGCCTGTAATTCTAGAACTTCAGGAGGCTAAGATGGAAGGATCACTTGAGTCAGGAGTTCAAACCAGATTGGGCAGCTGGGTATGATGACACAGGAGAATTGTTTGAGTCCAGGGAGTTTCAGGTTATAGTGAGCTATGATTAGGCCACTGCACTTCAGCCTGGGTAACAGAGTGGGATCCTATCTCTAAAAGACAAAAAGATTTTTGGTAGAATTTTCATGTTCTATATATAAGATCATATCATCTATAAACAGGGACAATTTGACTTCTTCCTTTCTAATTTGGATGACCTTTCTTTCTTTTGCCTAATTGATCTGCTAGAACATCCAGTACTATGTTGGATAAGAGTAGTAAAAGTGAGCATCCTTGCCTTGTCCCAGTTCTTAGTGGAAAAATATATTAGCTTTTACCTATTCAGTGTGATATTAGCTGTGAGTTTGTCACATATGGAATTTATTGTATTGAGGCACTTTCCTTCTGTACCAAACTTAATGAATTTGTTCTTATCATGAAGGGATGTTGAATTTTATCCAATGATTTTTCTGCATCATTTGAGATGATTCCCTGGTTTTTGTCATTCTGTTGATGTGATGTACCATGTTTATTGATTTGCATAGGTTGAATTATCCTTGCATTCCAGGGATAAATCTTATTTGGTCATGGTATATTACCTTTTTGATATATTATTGGATTCAGTTTGCTAGCATTTCATTGAGGATTTTGTATCATATTAACAAGGGATATTGGCCTGCAGTTTTCTTTTCTGTTGTACCCTTATCTTGTTTTGCTACCAGGGTTCTGCTGGCCACACAGAATGACTTAGGAAGAGCTCCCACTGTTTGGGTTTTCTGGAATAGTTTGAGAACTGGTATCAATTCTTGAAAGGTTTGGGTAGAATATAGCAGTGAAACCATCTAGTCTTGGACTTTGCTCTGTTTAGGAGACATTTTATTTCTAATTCCATCTGGTTACATGTTATTGATCTGTTCCAGCTTTCTATTTCTTCTTGGTTCAATCTTGATATATATTCAGGAATTTATCTGCTTCCTCTAGGCTTTCAAATCTATTGGCATAGAGTTGTTGGGAGTAGTCTCTAATGATCCTTTGCATTTCTTTAGTATTTGTTGTGACATCTCCTTTTTACTTCTGATTTTACTTATTTGGGTCTTCTTTTGTGTCTTAGTCTGGCTAATGATTTGTTAATTTTGTTCATCTTTTAAAAAAACAACATGTTGTTTCATTGATCTTTTAAATTTTTACTCTTCTTATTTTTATTTTATTTTTGAGACAAAGTCTCACTTTGTCACCCTTGTAGCTGAGCCACATTAAAGGCTGCCATAACTTTGTTCTTGATTGAAACTGTCTCAAGGTCTGCAGGAAGGGATATTCCTTTGAAGACCCTCTGGAGAGATTAGAAAAACTAATCTAGTGGGAGGCAGGCACTGAAAACAGAGCATGCTGTGGTCAGGAATTTCCTGGAAGAGACCTAAGTAGCAGTAAATCAAATAAGGTTATTGTGCTGCTAAGTTAAAGATTACATCTGTTCTTTACAGATGAATACTTTGTTCTTTGAAGCAAAAAGATAAATAAG
>CAUYQV010107030.1:0-10152 GCA_963574575.1 Galagoides demidoff
TTTTACAGCATTTGTAATAACCTGGATGAAGGTGGAACACATTATTCTTAGTGAAGCATCACAGGAATGGAGAAGTAAGAATCCTATGTATTCAACTTTGATATGAAGTCAATTAATGGCAATTAATGACATGGTGAGGCATGGGGAAAGGGAAGATCAGACAGAGAAGGAGGGAGGGTAGCAGTGCAGACAATGGATATCGTCTGGTTGCAGATCCGAGTGTAAATGTTTTCCATTTTGTTCCAGTCAATATGACAATATTGGTTGTGGATTTGTTATAGATGACCTCTATAAGTTTAAGAAATGACCCCTGTAAGCCTATTTTCTTAAGTGTTCTGATCATGAAAGCATGCTGGATATTATTAAAAGCTTTTCCTGCATCAATTGAGAGAATCATATGGTCTTTGTATTTTTTTTTCTTTTCTTTCTTTTTTTTTGTTTTTTGTAGTTTTTGGCCGGGGCTGGGTTGGAACCCACCACCTCCGGCATATTGGGCCAGCACCCTACTCCTTTGAGCCACAGGCACCGCCCTGGTCTTTGTTTTTCATTTGTTTATGTGATGTATTATATATATAGATTTACTTATGTTGAACCAACCTTGTAACCCTGGGATAAAACCAACTTTGTCATGGTATATTTTTATAATGTGTCATTGAATTCTGTTTTCTAGAATCTTATTGAATATTTTTGCATCAATATTTTGCACCAATATTAATCATATTGCTCTATAATTTTCTTTCTTTGTTGGATCATTTCCTGGTTTGGAAATCAGTGGGATATTTGCTTCATAGGCTGTGTTGGGAAGTATTCCTTCTTTTTCTTTGTTTTATTAAAGGTTAAGTAATATAAGTACTAGTTTCTCTTTAACATTTTGGTATAATTCTGATGTGAAGCCATCTGGTCTTGGACTTTAATTTTTGGGGAGTTTTTGTATGGTTGATCCTATTTCAGGGCTTTAATTAGGTCTATTCAACATTTTCAATTCTTTCTGGTGGAGTCAGGGAAGGTGGAGTGCTTCCAGGTATTGGTTCATTTCCTCCAGATTTTAATATTTCTTAAAGTTGACTTTTTTGTAGTAATCATCAAGGATTTTTTTTTGAGTTTCTGAGTGTCTGTTATTTCTCCTTTATCATTTCTGATTGATGATATTAGGGATTTTACTTTTTTGTTTCTGGTTAGGTTAGCCAAAGTTTTATGAATTTTGTTAATCTTTTCACAAAACCAACTTTCTGATTCATTGATGTTCTGAATGATTCTTTTGTTTTCAATTTCATTATTTCTTCTCTAATTTTGGTTATTACTTTTCCTCTGCTGGGTTTGGGTTTGAAATATTCTTCCTTTCCAGTTGCTTGAGTTGAAATATTTGGGAATTTACCTAACAAAAGATGTGAAAGATCTCTTTAAAGAGAACTATGAAACTCTGAGAAAAGAAATAGCTGAAGATGTTAACAAATGGAAAAACACACCATGATCATTGCTGGGAAGAATCAGCATTCAAATGTCCATATTACCCAAAGCAATACACAAACTTAATGAAATCCATAGTATAGCACCACTGTCATACTTTAATGATCTGGAAAAAAAATGTACTATGTTTATATGGAACCAGAAAAAACCTCGAATAGCTAAGACATGACTCATAAATAAAAACAAAGCAGTTGGAATCACACTACCAGACTTCATAGTGATCAAAACCACATGGTACTGGCACAAAAATGGAGAGGTAGATGTATGGAACAAAGAGAGAACCAAGAGATGAACTCAGCTACTTATTGTTATTGATCTTTGAAAAACCTATCAAAAACATAAATTGGGGGAAAGATTCCCTATTTAACAAATAGTGCTGGGTGAATTGACTGGCAACTTGTAGAAGACTGAAATTGGACCCTCACCTTTCACCATTAACAAAAATTGATTCTCACTGGATAAAAGATTTAAACGTAAGACATGAAACTATAAAGATACTTGGAGAGAGTACAAGGGAAACACTTGAAGATATTGGCCTTGGAGAATATTTTATGAGGAGGACCACCTTAGCAATTGAAGCAACATCAAAAATACTACTGAGATCTGATCAAGCCAAAATACTTCTGCACAGCCAAGATCACAGTAAGTAAAGCAAGCCAACAACCCTCAGAATGGGAGAAGATATTTGCAGGTTATGTTTCTGACAAAGGTTTTATGACTAGAATCCACAGAGAACTCAAACTGATTAATAAGAAAAGAACAAGTGATCCCATTTCATTGTGGGCAAGAGAACTTGAACAAAAGCTTCTCTAAAGAAGATAGGCATATGACCTACAGACACATGAAAAAATGCCCATCATCTTTAATCATCAGAGAAATGCAAATCAAAACCACTTTGAGATATCATCTAACTCCAGTAGGAGTAGCCCATATCACAAAATCACAAAACTACAGATGTTGGTGTGCATGTGGAGAGAAAGGAACATTTTTGCACTGCTGGTGGGAATGAAAGTTAATATGTTCCTTTTGGAAAGAAGTTTGGAGAACACTAAGGTAACTAAAAATAGACCTGCCATTTAATTCTGCAATTCCTCTACTAGGTATAGATCCAGATGACCCCAAATAATTTTACAACAAGGATATTTGCACCAGAATGTTTATTGCAGCCCAATTCATAATTACCACATCATGGACAAAGCCCAAGTGCCCATCAACTCATGAATGGATTAACAAATTCTGGTATACGTATACCATGGTATATTATGCAGCCATAAGAAAAGATGGAGACTTTACCTCTTTCATGTTTACATGGATAGAGCAGGAACATATTCTTCTTAGTAAAGTATCTCAAGACTGGAAGAGAGAGAGGGAGGCAAGATCTCCAGCTGAAACCAGCTTTTGGCAGAGTCTCCCATGCTGAGGGAGAAATAATGTCCAGAAATAACCCAATATAGTGGAAGATCTGGAGCTGAGCTGAGAGAGAGGATCAATAGGATTGCATCACCCCTGCTGTGACAAGCTGGAACTCTAAGGAAACAAATTTCAGGTACAAACCCCATCCCAAAGAGAACAGGAATCCTTCTCTTCCCAGGTGAGTGGCTTGAGGTGAGTAGAGAACAGGGGACCTTTCGTTTCACCAAAGGGGAGAGAATGGCCAAGGGCCAGGAATCCCTTCATGGAGAGATACTGCTGCAAGCCCAGGCAGTCTCTTGCTTGGTCCAAAAGTTGATCTAATATTCTCCCTACCTTCCTGAACTCCCAATCCACCCCTTCCCCTCTCCTGGTGATCTGAAAGACTGCCCCCTGCAAAATCTGGACCATTTGGCAGATTTTTGTTAGGGTGAGCACCTCAGGAGCTGTAGGACAGTTGCACTGAAATTATAACTTTAATAGAGGCAGAAGTCATAAGGGGAGAGAGACTTGTCCCGTGTTGTAAAGAGCATAGCTTGGGTCCCATGCTACCGACCACCCCAGGGACTACAGCCAACTGGCTCCTCAGCTCAGCAGCTCATGGTGGGTGGCTCAGCTCCCTGCTGGGTTCCTGTGGTGGCTCCCATGACCGGCAGTCATGGGAACAGTTCTACCTGGCTCTTCTGACCCATGGAGCCTGCAACCAGCAACTCCAGAAACTCTGCCCTCTGGCTCCTGAGGGCTGGTGACTCTTGCTTGTTCCCTGTGACCTGCAGCCCCCTGCTGGTGACTCCAGCCTGGCCCCTGTGACCCATGGCCTGTGGCCAGTGAATCCCACCAGTCTTCTGCAACCTGCAGTCCATGACAGGCACTCCCCCCAGCTCCTGTGACCCACAGCCCATGATGGCCAGTGGCTCCTACCCAGCTCCTGATACCCCTATGGCTCATGGCCAGTGACTCCACCCTCTGGCTCTCCCTCTGGCTCCTGCGACCTCTGGCCCATGCCTGGAGACTTCCACCCAGCTCCTGTGACCTGTGGTCCCAGGATGGTCACTTCTTCCTGGTTTCTGTGACCTGTGACGCCCCTGCAGGCCAATGACTCTACCCTCTGGCTTCCCACTCAGCTCCTGCACCCAAGGCCTGAGTCAGCAGCTCTGCCCTCCAGTTCCCCACTAGACTCCTGTGACTCTTATGGCTGGTGGCAACACCTTCCAGCTCCCCTCTGGCTTCTGCAACTTGTACACAGCAATACCCCAGGCCAGCGGCACCACCCCGACACTGGCAGCGCCACTTCTGACAGTGGTGGCACCTCCATGTTTCCTCTCACTGGGGTCAAATTGAGCTGCCAGTGGACCCCTGCTGCCTAGATGCTGGACCTTTTGAACTCTCCCACCTGATAGGTGTTTGTATCGACAAGGACAATTGGTTTGGAACTCTTGACCTGGGCCAAGCACCCAGGGACCCACCAAGGTTGTACCCTGGTTGCGTTGTTGTGGGATTGTGGGATTCTCCCCTTCCAGTTGTTACCTGTGGGGGAGCGGGGTGTCTTAGTTGCTTATATATCTCCACAGCTGAGATTTCAGCCCAAAGCCACTGATTCACTAGGATTGGACAGGGACTAGCTAAATACCTGTCAGCAGCCATCTAGCCCCACCACACCAAGCAGGTGCCCAGAGTTTCAGGCAGTAGTTCCGAATGCTTTGTAAAGTGCTAAGTGAGAAGCTGCAATCACCAGTCCTAGTTCTTTGGTAAAGGGCTGGTTAATTACAACCCCAGGAGCTCTCAGTTCAATTTCACCTTGCCAGCTTCTCTAGCCAAATGATGAAAAATAATCATGGGGCAGAAACAGTGGATAAACTCTGGCAACATGAATAATTACAGTAGATCAACTGCCCCAAGGAATGACAAAGGAGACAACAGAAGATCCTATTCATAAACAAATGGCTGAGATGTCAGAAATCAAATTCAGAATTTGGATTGCAAATAAGATTAACAGAATGGAGGTAGAGTTGGAATTATAAATTCAAGAAGCAATTTGAAAATTGTCTCAGGAAGTCAATGACTACAAAGACAAAATCACCAAAGATTTTTGACACATTGAGGCAAGAACTGCAGCCCTCAGAGATCTGAGAAATACAGTAGAATCCCTCAGTAACAGAATGGAGCAGGCAGAAGAAAGAATTTCTGACATTGAAGACAAAGCTTTTGAACACTCCCAGATGCTCAAAGAGGAAAAGAAGTGGACAGCAAAAATGGATCATTCCCTGAGAAAATTGTGGGATCACTCCAAAAGAGCAAACATTCACCTTATAGGAATCCCTGAAGGAGAAGAGGATGGTCCAAAGGGCACAGATACTCTACTGCAAGAGATAATTGAGAAGAACTTCCCAAGCATGGCAAGAGATATTCTAATTCAGATAGCAGACAGTTTCAGAACCCCAGCATGACTCAACCCAAATAAAGCATCTTCTAGGCACATTGTAATTAACTTCCCAAAAGTTAATATGGAGAAAATCCTGAAAGCAGCCAGGTGTAAGAAAATCATAACCTACAAGGGGAAGAATATCAGAATGACCGCAGATCTCCCTGCAGAAACTTTTTAAGCCAGAAGAGGATGGTCATTGACCTTCCATCTCCTAAAGGAAAACAACTTTCAGCCCAGGATCCTGTATCCAGCAAAATTGAGCTTCATTTATGATGGAGAAGTTAAATACTTTAATGACATACACACATTAAAGAAATTTTCCATAATCAAACCAGCTCTTCAGGATATTCTCAAACCCATCCTCTATAATGACCAGCACAATTCTCTACCACCAAAGTAAACTCACTCTGAAATTCTTGACCAAAACCTAATTTCCACAGTGGTGAAAAGATTCAGAATGTCCACTGGACTTTTGAAAAACCTGACACCCAAAATACTACCAGGATTATCAATACTCTCAATTAATGTGAATGGCTTAAATTTTCCTCTTAAGAGGTACAAGCTGACTGAATGGGTAAAAAAACTCAGGGCAGATATCTGCTTCATAGAATAATCTCTTTTTACCTTAAAGGTTAAATATAGACCTAGGGTGAAGGGATGGTCATTTCAGGCAAATGGAAACCAGAAAAAAGCTGGTGTTGCAATTTTATTCACAGATACAACAGGCTTTAAACCAACAAAACTCAGGAAAGATAAGGATGGTCACTTCATATTTGTTAAGGGAAACACTCAACATGATGAAATTTCAATTATTAACATTTCTGTGCCCAACCAGAATGTGCATCAATTTATAAAAGAGACACTAACAGACATGAGCGACTTGATTTCCTCTAGCACCATAATAGTCAGAGATATTAACACTCTTTTGGCAGTGTTGAACAGATCCTCCAATAAGAAGCTAAGCAAAGAAGTTTTAGACTTAAAATTAACCATTCAACAATTGGATTTATCAGATATATACAGAACATTTTGTCCTAACCAAACTGAATACACATTCTTCTCATCATCCCATGAACATCCTCCAAAATTGATCACATCTGAGGTCACAAGTCTAACCTCAGCAAATTTAAAAGAATAAAAATTATTCCTTGTATCTTCTTAGACCATCATGGAATAAAAGTTGAACTCAGTAACAAGAATCTGCATACTCTTATAAAGACATGGAAACTAAATAAAATTATGCTAAATGATAGCTGGGTCACAGACAAGATTAAGAAGGAAATTACCAAATTTTTGGGACAAAATGATAGTGAAGATGTGAATTATCAGCTCCTGTGGGATACTGCAAAGGGAGTCCTAAGAGGGAAATTTATAGCATTGCAAGCCTTTTTCAAGAAAAGGGGAAGAGAAGAAGTCAATAAGTTAATGGGACATCTTAAATGTTCTTCCTTAAACTGGAAAAGGAAGAACATTCGAACCCCAAACCCAGCAGAAGAAAAAAAATAAAATTAGAGCAGAATTAAGTTAAATCAAAAACAAAAGAATTATTCAAAAGAGCAATGAATCAAAAGGTTGATTTTTCGAAAAATTCAACAAAATTGATAAACCTTCGGCCAACCTAACCAAAAATAGAAAATTAAATTCTGTGGTATCATTAATCAGAGGTGACAAAGGCATTTTAGAAATTCAAAAAATCCTTAATGAATACTACAAAAGACTTTATTCTCATAAATATGAAAATCTGAAAGAAATTGACCAATACTTGGAAGCATGCCAACTTCCTAGACTTAATCAGAAAGAATTGGAAATCCTGAACAGACCTCTATCAAGTACCAAAATAGAATCAACTATACTAAATCTCCCCAAAAAGAAGAGTTGGGGACCAGAGGGCTTCACATCAGAATTCTACCAAACCTTTAAAAAGGATCTAGTACCTATATTACTTAACTTTTTCCAAAACATTGAGAAAGAAGGAATACTTCCCAATACATTGTATGAAGCAAATATCTCCCTGATCCCCAAACCAGGAAAAGACTCAACAAGAAAAGAAAAGAAAAGTATAGACCAATATCTTTAATGAACATAGATGCAAAAATATTCAATAAGATCTTAGCAAACAGAATCCAGCAACACATCAAATGAATTATACAGCATGACCACATGGGTTTTATCCCAGGGTCTCATGGTTGGTTCAGTTTACACAAATCTATAAATATAATACATCACATAAACAAACTATAAAACAAAGACCACATGATTCTCTCAATAGATGCAGAAAAAGCTTTTGACAATATCCAGCATGTTTTCATGATCAGAACACTTAAGAAAATAGGTATAGAAGGGACTGTTTTTAAACTGATAGAGGCCATCTACAACAAACCCACAGCCAATATCATACTGAATGGAGTAAAATTGAAAACATTTCCACTCAGATCAGGAACCAGGCAAGGTTGCCCATTGTCTCCACTGCTTTTTAACGTTGTAATGGAAGTCTTAGCCATCACAATCAGGCAAGAGAAGGTGATCAAGTATATCCAAATCGGCTAAGAGGAGATCAAACTTTCATTCTTCACAGATGATATGATTTTATACCTGCAAAACCCCAGGGAGTCAACTACAAAACTCTTAGAAGTGATCAAGGAATACAGTAGCATCTTAGGATACAAAATCAATGCTCACAAATCAGTAGCTTTCATATATACCAATAATAGTCAAGCCAAAAAACAATCAAGGAGTCTATTCCCTTTAGAGTTGTGCCAAAGAAGATGAAATATTTGGGAACTTACCTAACAAAGGATGTGAAAGATCTCTATAAAGAGAATTATGAAATTCTAAGAAAAGAAATAGCTGACGATGTTAACAAATGGAAAAGCACACCATGCTCACGACTAGGAAGAGTCAATATTGTTAAAATGTCCATATTACTCAAAGCAATTTACAAATTTAATGCAATCCCTATTAAAGCACCACTACTTTAAAGATCTGGAAAAACTAGTACTGTGTCTTATATGGAACCAGAAAAAAACCTTGAACCAGACTTCAAACTATACTATAAATTGATAGTGATCAACCTTGCATAGTATAGGTACAAAAATAGAGAGGTAGATGTACGGAACAAAGTAGAGAACCAAGAGATGAACCCAGACATTTATCATCATTTGGTATTTGATAAGTCTATCAAAAATATAAATTTGGGGAAAGATCCCTTATTTAAAAAATGGTGCTTGGAGAATTAGCTGGTAACTTGTAGAAGACTGAAACTGGACCCATACCTTTCACCATTAACAAAAATTGACTTTCGCTGGATAAAAGATTTAAACTTAAGAAATTATAAAGATACTTGGAGAGAGTGCAGGAGAAACACTTGAAAAAATTGGCCTTGGAGAATACTTTATGAGGAGGACTCCCGGGCAATTAAAGCAATACTGGGATCTGATGAAACAAAAAAGCTTCTGCACAGCCAAGAGCACAGTAAGTAAAGCAAGCAGACAGCCCTCAGAATGGAAGAGGATATTTGCAGGTTATGCTTCTGACAAAGATTTGATAACCAGAATCCACAGAGAACTCAAACTTACTAATAAGAAAAGAACAAGTAATCCCATCTCAGGGTGGGCAAGGGACTTGAACAGAAGTTTCTCTGAAGAAGATAGGTACATGACCTATAGACACATCTCATCATCTTTAATCATCAGAGAAATGCAAATCCACTTTGAGATATCATCTAACTCCTGTAAGAGTGGCTCACATAACAAAAATCCCCAAACTACAGATGTTGGCATAGATGTGGAGAAAAGGGAGCATTTTTACACTGCTGGTGGGAATGCAAGCTAATACATCCCTTTTGGAAAGAAGTATGGAGCATACTCAGGGGTCTAAAAGTAGACCTGCCATTTGATCCTACAATTCCTCTACTATGTGTATATCCAAATGACCCAAAACCACTTTATAACAAAAATATTTGCACCAGATTGTTCATTGCAGCTCAATCCATATTAGCCAACTCATGGAAAAAACCCAAGCGGCCACTGACCCATGAATGGATTAATAAATTGTGGTACATGTATACCATGGAATATTATGCAGCCTTAAAAAAGATGAAGACTTTACCTCTTTTACATTTACATGGATGGAGCTGGAACACATCCTACTTAGTATAGTATCTCAAGAATGGAAGAAAAAATATCCAATGTACTCAGTACTATTATGAAACCAATTTACAATTACTCACACTTTCATATGAAGAATAGATCACAACTATGGCCCAAGATAAAAGAGGAAGGTGAGAGATGTGAGGAGAAGGGGGAGGTCAGATTGAGGGGGGGTGTGGGATCACAACTATGGTGGTGCATAATGCAAGGGTACATGTCAGATCTATTAGTATAGAGTATAAATGTCTTAACACAATAATTAAGTAAACGAGATGAGATTTATATTAACCAGTGTGATGCAAGTGTTCCTAATTCTATATGAAGTCAGCACATTGTACCCCATAAATGCATTAATGTATGCATGATCTATGTGTTCATGATTAAAAAAATAAAAAAAAATGGAAGAAAAAGGATCCAATGTACTCTGTGCTATTATGAAACCAAAATATAATCATCCCAGTTTCATATGAATGATGAAACACAATAATAGTCCAGAATGTAGGATGGAAGAGGAGGGGGAGGGGAGGGAAAGGAGGAGGTTGGGTGGAGGGAGGGTAATCAGTGGGACCTCACCTATTGTCCATATTGCAAAGGTACATGTCAAATTTATTGAGAGTATAGTATAAATGTCTTAACACAATTAAGTAAGGTGAAGGCTATGTTAACCAGTCTGATGTAAGCATTCCAAATTGTATATAAAAT
>CAUYQV010107033.1:0-33896 GCA_963574575.1 Galagoides demidoff
AGGGCTGTGTACATTGGATACTTTTTCTTCCATTCCTGAGATACTTTGCTAAGAAGCACATTTTCCAGTTCCATCCATGTAAACATGAAGGAGGTAAAGTCTCTGTTTTTCTTTAGGGCTGCATAGTATTCCATGGTGTACATTTGATTAAGCAAATGACATGAAATTTATGTTAACCAGCTTGATGAAAGTGTTTCAAATTGTATATGAAAACAGCACAATGTACCCCATGTTTGCATTAATGTATACAGATATCAATTAATAAAAAAAAAAAAGAAGCATTTAGCTCTGGCCTAATGGATCCCAGGTATTGCTCCAGGCATTGGATCCAGCAATGAGCTGCACAGCAGTGGCCCTTGTTTTCCTGGCGCTCCCATGGTAGTGTTGGGGAAAAGACCGACAACCAGTAAATGAAGGAGTGGGTATACTGCAGATACTGACGGGTGCTAAAAATAAATGAAGGAGATAACATGATAAGAGGTGAGGGGAGTCAGGAAAGGCCTTTCTGAGAACGCAATTTTAGAGCTGAGACCCGGGATTAGGAAAGAGGCGGCCACAGAGGGCAGATTGCAGTTAGGAGACATAACAAGCACCAAGGCCTCAGAGTAGGATCATGTGAGCTTTCAGGGACAGAAGGATGACCAGGCCACTGTGCCTGGAGCAGAGGATCCACTGGGAGATTAGGTCCAGATCACTTAGGACCTCGCTGGCCATGTAAACACTGTCATTTGCTGAGGGTTTTGCTTTATAATCCCTGACTGGGCAAAGCTACTCCTCTAATTGAATTCCAGCTCTGTCTACTTAACCATCGGCTTGCCTCTTATCGATTTGTGACACAGATCCCACACTGGCCATGAATGCTTCCTGCCGATCTTACTGAGCTTCTTTTGTCCAATTACTCTTTTATCCCTATATGCTGTTTCATACCTTTCCTTCACTCCTGAAACGTCCACATCTTTATTCTCGGCTTCAGACCTTGCTTCTTACTGTATTAGAAAAACTGAAGCAATCGGGAGAGCACGTCTCAGATGCCCATGATGAAATCCACTCACCTGCCGGCATCTGCGCTGACATGTACTTGCTTTTGCTTCATTCCTCTGAATACAGTGTCCACACCTTATCCAAAGCCACTCTCTCCCTCTGTGCACTAGATTCTGTTTTTTCCTTCACCGTTACAATGACATCATTCCTATAATTCTCTTCTTCTTTCTTATACATTCTGTACATATATATAAGTCCTTAAATATTTCCTCATTATCAGATCCTTTCTGTTAACCTAAAAAACGAGGTTATTTTTCTCACTTAATTAAAAACAAGACTTTCTTTGGATCCTACTATTCCAGTAAGTAGCTGTCACCCTATTATCTGGCTTACCTGTTTAGCAAAACTCAAGAGTTGTCTGCCATTGTTGCCTTAATTCCTTTATTCTAATCTCTCTAAAAACTCACACCTATCAAGGTTTTGTGTTCAGCACCAACTAATCTCACCAACATTGCTAATGACTCCATTGCTGAGTTCAATGACCAATTCTCCGTCCTCATCTCAATCACAACACCTGGCAGTAGATGGTTCTACTTTCTTTTCTTGGTTTCTAGTATAACACTCTTGTTTTTCTCTCACTCTTTACTTTCTTTTGCTTCGTCTTCCTTTTCACTTTGGTGTTTATTTGTTTGCTTTGTTTTCCTGAGGGATTACGAACATACGGTCTAGTGTGTATAAGTGTTAAGAAGCGACTCATGTACTCACCAGTCACATTAAGATGCAGAATAATTACAACATTCCAGATGACTCTCTTGTGTTCCCTCTGAGGCAGTAACAAAAAACTGTCCTTAGTATTGATTAATCTCACCACAGATTAATTTTGCAAGTTCTTGAACATAATACACAGGGAACAATGCACTGTGTTCAGATCTGTCTGATTTCTTTCACTCAACATTATGTCTGTGAGAGTCTTTCTCTTAACATTATGTCTATAAGATTATACATGATGTTCCCACATCATTAGGTTTCCTTGTTCATTGCTGCATAGTATTCCATTATAGAAATGTATTGCAATTTCTATATCCATTCTACTGCTGATAGGATTTGTGGGAGATTATTTAAGTTTTTGAATATAGCTGTTTCTATACATATAGAATATATATATTCTGTACATATATTTTATATATGGAATATATATTTTCTAGACATACATTCTATGTATATTTTCTACATATATATTCCATTTATCTATTCTCTCTCTATAGAATATATAAAAGTTCTAGAAACATTCTTGTAGATATCTTTCGGTGAACATAGCATTTCTTATTACAGAGTGTTTATCCAGGAGTGGAATATCAGGGCCATAAATTAAATACATGTTTAGGCTTAATAGGTGCCAACATTTTTCCAGAGTGGCTATCCCAATTTATACCCCTATCAACCTCCAGTTGTCCTGTATCCTCCAGAATGCTTGGTACTTATATTCCTTTTAACTTTAGACATTTTGATTTTTAATTCTCAAGTACTCCCAGACCCCTCGTTCTATTCTCAGTCTACACTTACTTTGTGTTGACATCATCTGTTTCATGACATAAAACTTACCCACACATATCTGGTTGACTCCCATTAAAATTAAAATCAGCCTGAACTCAGGACTGTTTGATGTCTCCACTTGGATATCAAAGAAATGTCTCAAACTTAACATATTCAAAACTAACTTCCTGATGTTCCCTACCTCAAGCCTTCCTTCTCTCAGTTGACTGTAATATCATTCTTCTACTTATTCATGCAGAAAATTTTAGGGGTAATTTACAATACTTGTCCTTTAGACACTACAGACAATTGCTCAGGAAACATTAGCTTTGCCTTCACAATAGGTCCAGAGTAGGAGTATCGCAGCAGCCAGAGGGATCCTCTTCTCAAATGTACTAGCCAACGTTCTTACAATGATTTGCAAGGTCCTGCACGATCTGTTTCTCGTGTCTCCTCCCCATTACTTCTGTGCTTCGTCTCCTGCTATGCTCATTCTCACTGTCCGTGACAGTCAAATGACTTTCTTATTATTTTTTGAATATACCAACCTATTCTTTATTAAAGGTTTTGTCCTGCCTGCAATGGTCTTCCCACATCTGTCTGTCTCATTTCCTCAATTCCCGTTAGCGTCACCTTCCCAGTGATCTCTGCTCTCACCCTCCTGTTTAAAATTTTAACCCCTCCCTTACCCACCAAGATTCCCAATGTCTTTCATTTTGCTCTATTTTTCATTGTTCTTAGGAATTATCACCTTCTAATATAAATCATAATTAATCTATTTATTCTGGCTTTTATTTATTGCCTATCTCCCCTTGCTAGAAAGTTATCTCTACCAGTTAATTTTTTTTTTTTTTGTCTTACTGATGTATCTTAAGTATTTGGGGCATTGGTATGGCTGGAAGTGTTAAATTTCATTTACTCCCCATCGTAGCCCATGAAGTAAGTAGTATTAGCAGGGGCCTTACAGAGCCATATGGAGCCTGAGGACAAAAGAAGAATAAATAATCCTGATCCTGTCTTTATTTAGAATTTTGTTTTTTTTGTTCATCATGGATAATTTGAACTTATTTTGATGTTTACAAATTATTGCATTAAGGGCAGTGCCTGTGGCTCAGTGGGTAGGGCACTGGCCCCATATACCAAGGGTGTCAAGTTCGATCCCACCCCAGCCAAACTGCAACAAAAAATAGCTGGGTGTTGTCGCAGGCACCTGTAGTTTCAGCTACTTGGGAGGCTGAGGCAAGAGAATAGCCTAAGCCCAAGAGCTGGAGGTTGCTGTGAGCTGTGATGCCACAGCATTCTACTGAGGGCAACAAAATGAGATTCTGTCTCTGGAAAAAAAAATTTCATTAAAATATATTTATCTTGACTACTGAGTGTTTTGTTACTATGTTCACAAGACATACTCCTGTCACTTGTCTAAGGGATAGAAGGCCAGCCTTCTTCAAGGGCACAGAAGTAGCATAGCATTAGCCTCCAAGTGGCTTCCGTGGCCTCCTTGTGCCTCGTCAGTGCTGAGACCAAGCCTGTCCAGCTGATACATGACATTATGGCTTGAACTTATTCTTTAGATAATCAGAGTTTTTAAACGAATGCTAACAACACCCATGATAGAGGGCACTAAATAGTATGTGTGCCAAGATAAATATTTTCCTGCCATAATTATATTTAAGAATCTAATGAATATGTGAAGATATTAGCATCTGGCTTATTACTTCTATACCATTGGTGGATGTTTCACCATTCACGTAGAGATAAACCATCCAGTCCTTTGACACTAGTCTCTGATGCCACATTCACTTAGTCCTATGATCCCATCCTGGAAGACCTCTTCCTTACCAGTGATGGCACCATGCTCTGAGTGTGTGTCACATGTTTGCCACTCACCCCTCTGGATCCTCTGCTCCCCCTACTCCATAGCTGTTTGATCTTGTCAATTTTTCATCATATATCATCCACTACATGGGCCCAGTTCTCTTCTCAACCCAGGTTAGAAGTCATGGCCCATCCGTAGAAGCATCCCTTTTGTGTATCTTTAACTCCCTTGATCATTTCTGTTGTACTCTCCTGCAAGATTCCAGGTTCTGTGAAATCCAACTCTCTGCTGACCCTGTAGTGGGGACCTCTCCATAGGCCTGTAGTGGGGCAACTGAACCTGGCTGGAGAAAAACACACAACTGTTAGACTGGTCTTACTTTAAGTTGATGACCACCCACATCTTCAGACAGCTCTCAGCAATGCCTGGCAGCCCTTTCTCAAAAAAAGTGCATTCACTCTCCTACTCTCTAACTAGATTCATACAGTCTCCCTCCTCAAATTCTGAGTTTCCTCCCCTACTCTTCATGGTTAGCTAATGAGCTCACGTCTTACTTCAGTAATGCTGTTGGAGGAATCAGAAAACACCTTCCTCATGCTCTCATCTTTTCCCCTGTCCCTGCCTGCCTTTCCACTAGCTGTGGTTCCAGTACTTGTCAGAGCTTGTCTCCGTCCAGTCAATCCATCTCTTTCACCTGCTCAAGGACGCTCCTTCTCCAATCTCTGGGGCAGCATGATTTGTCTGTCCTTCCTGTCTACTAGATTACTCTCTTTAGGATATAAACATCATATTGATTTTTAAAACCATTTTTTAAAAGGAAATCCTTGGACCTTGTGTCCCTCTTCAGTTACCTCTTCTATTTCTGCTGCTTTTCTGGCAAACTCTCTTCAAGAAGGGTATTATTTACTGTCTACCCTTCCCCATCTCTCTTTCCTCTTTAGCCCACTTTAAGCTCTTAGCCTCCTCACTTTACTAAAACTGGCCTAAAATGACCACCATGTTGACAAATCTAAGTTAATCTTAGTCTTCATATTTGAGTTTTCATGATAATTCTCTCTTTATTCTCTCCCCTACCCCCTTTTATTCCTCTTGACTTCTTGGACCAAGCTCCTCTGATTTTCCTCTTTCCTTACCGACCTCTTCTTCCCATCCTGACAATGTTGAGGTGCCTTGGGGTCCATTCCTGGGTCTCTTTATTTTCAACCACATCTTCACCAAGTCCCCCAGCTTTTATTGAAGATTTGTATCCTTTCTCCTGACCTCCAGCCTCAACTTGCTATTTCTACTTGTAGTTCTAATATCAACCTCAGAAATTACACATCTAAAACATGTATCTGGATTTTCTCCATCCCCAAACATCCATACTAGCTTCTTTCCAATTCATCCTCATTATGAGTAAGAGCATCCTCATTCTCCCATGTGCTCAGGCTAGAAAACAAGGTTCTGGTAGTGCCTGTATTTTCCTCGCTTCCCATCTAATCTCTCAGCATATGTGGTCAGTTTTATTTTAGCAACACATCTTGAGTCAGGTCTTTCTCAAAAGCATCCCAGCATATGCCATCACGGCCAATTCTCTAGAAAACGGCAGTCATCCCCTACTTTCATGTCCTCTATCTCTTAGCCTGTACGTATCAGTCACATAGATTCTTTTATGGTCACAAATTTGATTCTGGGCAGCATCCATTCAGAAACCTGCAGCCTCTTGCTGTAATCTGAACTAGTTCTTCCGAAGCCCTAGCACACAACTGTCATCCTGAGACTTTTCTGTACCATGATCTTCAAATTTCTTTTACCTCACTGCTATGAAGGATGCCCAGCCATTTTGGAGTCCATGTCTTCCTCTTTCTTATTTCTGCCCTCTGTTTTTGCTGGAGCAATTCTTTAGTCACTCTCTAAGTAGAAGCACATGAGAGAAATCATTTGAGAATGCCTGAATATGTCTCTCATGTAATTGATATTTAGTTATACAGATTCTAGGTTTCTCCTGGAAATGTGTAAGGCTTCCCTGTATTGTCTATTGTCTTTTAGCTTTGAGTATTTTGGTTGATAAATTTAATCATTCTAACCCTGGATCCTTTGTGTGTATCTGGTTTTCTTCTATCTGAAAACCAGGATTCTTTGATGATTAATTGTGCTTTAAACTTATACTATATTGGGGTTTATGTGACTCTTTTATTCATTCATGATGCAGAGCACTCAGTGGAATTTTTCAACTTGGAAAATTACATATTTATGCTCCAGGGAATTTTCTTTAATTTTTAAAAATAATTTCTTCTCCCATTTGTTTTTTTTTTCTGAAAATCGTAATATAATATTTGACTTTCTGAATTGATTCCCTAATTTCTATATCCTTTCTTACCTATTTTCTCTTTCTTTTTCTTTATATTTTCTGTGATATGTCCTCAATATTGTTTTTCCATCATTATATTTTTTCATGTTATTTTACCTTTAATATCCAAGAGTTCTT
This sequence comes from Galagoides demidoff, assembly GCA_963574575.1. NCBI lineage: Eukaryota > Metazoa > Chordata > Mammalia > Primates > Galagidae > Galagoides > Galagoides demidoff. The sequence goes on from CAUYQV010107033.1 coordinate 6,798, forward strand.
TCTCTTTCTCCAATAGCTCCTTCCTTAAAATAGCATGTTATCCTTGTCCTGTTTCATAAATACAATGACTTCTCTAATCATTTTAATATTAGTATGAATAATCTTTTTATGCTTTGTATTCTTTTATGTCTTCTTGCTAGAATGGGTCTTCTTGTATTTGAGACTATATACTAGATAGTCTATACTATATACTATACTAATGAAATATATTTGAAGCTCTGTGCTCATGGATGTAGCACAAATGATGGAATCAATAGGTGAAGGTTGAGTTTCACTCACCTTTCATTTACTCTCTTTCACTCTACTCCTTTTTTGTTGGTAAATTGATATCCTACAGCTTAATTCTTTTGCTTACTAAGGATTCATAAGTAAAAGTCTGGCAGTTGTGGTCTTTGCTGAGATCTTATCTACTACCATGAGGACATCATTTCCCTATAGTCTAAAGGGACACACACACACACACACACATACATCCTTTTGGTTCTGTTTCTCTAGTTGACCCTGAATAGTTCAACACCAAATGAATAATATAGACAGGATTCAAATTAAGGTTTATGGGACTTCAAAGCTTCCCTCTGCCCCAGTCCTTCTGTAGGTACTGAGCCTTTATTAATAATATCTTCAAGATGTTTGCTTTTTCCAATAATGACTTGTAATTAAGTAGCCTAATACAGAGTCAGTTATGTAGTTCTACACCAAATGTTTCTATGCTTTAATTAACTTAGATAATTAATTGATATTCCTGCTCGCATTCAGTGTTATGAGATTATGTATGTGTGTGTGTAGATTTAAACTCAACAAATGGTATCTTGGGGCAAGTTCACAGGAAGCAAACCTTGAGAGGAGAGCTCATATGCTGGCAATTTATTAAGAAGGTGTTCCTGAGAGTGAAACAGTGAAGGAATGAGGAAAGTAGGACGAAAGAGAACCCAAGCAAATGTGTGATTTCAGGTGAAGTTTAAGCCTCACTTTTACCTGAGCCCTACCCTGCTGGAGCAGGATGCTCTGGAGTGTAAATTATATATCATAGTCTGTCCCACCTGGAATCAAAGGAGTTAGGCTTTAATTAGTCATTGGCTGAGGGCCACTCCAGAGGGATATAAATTCCCAGGCACTTCCAGTTCTGTGAGCTGTCAAGGCACCTCTACTAACCAGAGAGCAATTCTCTGAGGCAGTCTCTGATATGCACTATTAGCAGAAAAGGCCACACATATGAGGGAGGAGTGGTGGGAGGATCTGAAATGGTCTGGGCAGAGTACAAGTAATTGGTAAAAGGATCATGGGAATTATGATTATGAAGGTAAAAATCCCAAAGAATAAAGCTGTGAAATTCTTGCTGCAGGAATAAGAAAATGTTTATGACCATTGCAGATGGTTTGTTTATTAAGCATATGTTGGTTTACAAATGATGCTTTTCTTGTCTGAAAAGAACTTGAGGGTGCTACAGTAAAAGATGTATGTGAGTGGTAAAAATTTCAAACTATATAGCTACTGGGAAATGCAAATTTACCAAATGCCTAGGCTCCTGTAGTTGTTGTATTTTTCCAAAAAATAAATTTATATTTGAGTTTTCTAGTCATTGCAAAAACAGTGGGAGAGGGAGAAGATAGGGAGAAAAAAGAACAGGAAGATGCCACTGCCAAGTTTCCAGTAGAGATGAACTTTTATAAACTCAAACTTGTAAATTCTGATTTTCCCTTGATGCTTGCACTAGGAAAGATGAACATCTAAATAGACAATATATTTAATTGTCATCTTTTATAAGAAACACAAATGCTCATCTCATGGCTAGTCCTCCATAGCATTAAAAGGTAATCCATGGAGAGATATTTCTTTGTTGGGGGTTAAAGTAGTGAAGCTGAAAAATATAGCTTTCTGTTATAAGCATTAATGAGAAAAGGACATTAAGTCTCATCCCTTCATACTGAAACAGTGCCATTCAGTCACATGGAATGGAATGTATTGAAAATGGCACCAAGGTCATGGAGTGAACCAGACTGCTTGAGTGGTTCAGGTGACCATCTGCTCTGTGTCAGTGAATATAAACACATTCTTTCCAGGCCATTTAAGACTAATTCTTTGAAACAAATACCCTAAAATCTTAATTTGTGAATATAAAAAATTAACAACCAGGCTTGGTGTCCATAGCTCAGTGGTTAGGGTGCTGGCCATATGCACCAGGGCTGGCGGGTTCAAACCCACATAGGGCCTACCGAACAACAATGACAACTACACCAAAAAAATAGCCAGCTCTTATGGCCAGTGCCTATAGTCCCAGCTACTTGGGAGGCAAGGCAAGAGAATCACTGATGCCCAAGAGTTTGAGGTTGCTGTGAGTTGTGATGCCATGGCACTCTACTGAGGGCAACATAATGAGACTATCTCAAAAAAAAAAAAAAAATTAACAACCAGCCTGTTAATGACTGGTTGACACAAAAGGAAATTTGCCTGTCTACTGCTACCATTTTTGTTAGGAGCCTATGTTATCTTTTAAGTAGTGAAAGAATATACAGCTCTTCTTAAGAGATTGTTTTTTAGGGCATGTTTAGCATTTTGCATCATTACATCTCATTTCAGTAGTAAGATGTTCAAATGGTAATACTTCAAAATTGGCAGGAATAATTGAGAAAACAAAGTGGCTAAGGATTTCCTTCCTTTGCAACCCCTTCTCAGTTCCCATCTCCACCCATTGCCCTTTTTTAAAAAATCAAATTTGCAAGTTCAAGTATGTATCACATTCTGTTTATTCAGTGCGAACATCGTCTAGTTCTAAAACCTACTTAGAGGTTTTCTCTACTAAATATAGTACATGTACACACAGTGTGTTTATGTGTGTGTGTATGTATGTATGTGCTAATATGTCCTACTCTGCAGATTGTAATCAGATTAACTTCAAAGTAAGCGTTACATAGCTCTAGCTCTTACCCCATCTATGGATTCAGTCTTTTTGTAACAGGAACAACAACAAAACTTTTGGTGCTTTTATCAAGCAATCTAATTTATGAATCCTTTAACACATCACTTTGATTAGATACATGGGCTGTGGGAACCTTAGCAGATTGTTGAAGGCAATATCCTGTAATCTGGAATGGGCACCCCAGGTAACCAGCCACTTATATAGAACATGACCTCAATGAGCATGGCTTATATCTGGACATGCTACTAGTTATAAAAAAATGTCTAAAATGAATGCTTGAGCCAATGTAGGTGTTCCAAACAAAAGAGCCTTTATTTGTTTGCATCAGACTGAAGAAAGGGTAATAAAAAGAAAAGAAATGTGTCAAAGAAATCTGTGAAAGAGTCAAGCTTGCTCATTTATAAGCAGAGTGATCTTTGAAAAAGATAATGAGAGTAATAGTTAGGAAACTAAGAAGTCCCATGAGTGAAGCTGTGAAATTATGAAGATAAGAGACAAAAAAATTTGGATTTTATCAGAAACACCTTTGAGGAAAGCTTAGCAATGGAGGCAGAGTAAAATATTGGCAAATCAGGTTCTGGGTGTGGTTAATAGAAAAGATAATGATATTCCATCCCCATCCCAAGCAAAACAGATGGCTGTACAGGTAAGATATAGTTCTGGAAAATATGCTAGGAAGACATCCATTTAAATTAGAGATTGGAGATAGAGACCATGATCAAAATCTATCCTCATCTTTTTGTTTAGTTCGAAGGTATAGAGCAACATCCTTTGAGTAGTTGCTATGAAATTTTAGAAAAGGCATATGGTAATGTGTCTAATCCAAAAGAAATGTCATTCAGTTCTTTAAAAAATTTTTTTAATTGACAGATAAAATTGTATTTATGGGATTGAGGCCTTCAAGTTAAAGGAGAAGAAGAAGGAGGCAGCCTCTGCATATCTATGTGGATGAAGTATCAAAACTATGGAGAAGACTATCAGTTACAGGGTGACTAAGCTCGCTAGGAATCGCCCTCCTGAAGGATGCAATTGTCCAATCAGGAGATATGTTCTGGAATCTTTGCTAATCGCACTAAGAGTTAAGAGAATCATCACAGTTCCCTTTGGGACATTTTTGTTCAAAGTTTCCTTTAAGAACAAGAGAGTGGGGAAGAGTAGAAATGGTAATGAGTTATTCAGTACAAAGCATTTTGGAACTAATTAGGATGCAGAAGGCACTAAAGTATGTTCTGGACATCATGCATTAGAATACCAACGTGGACAACTGGGGAAAAGTAGTTAAGTTTTTCTAGTTGAGCATAGATTTAGTTACAGAAAGGGAAAAAATCTGAGTCTCAATTTAGTAAGAAGCGAGAGCATGTGTTTCTAATCGGCTATATGAGATTAGCCATCATGCATATAATTATGGGGAACCATATGAAATTAACTCTCTTTAATTATGTGTATTCAGTTCTCATTATGAATGAGAATTCTATGCTTCTTCCCACAAATGTATTTATAATTCCAAATTAGTTAATGTAAAAATGATCTTTTAGTTGGGTTCAGAATGCTGAGAAAATCTTACTAGAAAACTTGACCTGGGTTTGAATGAGTATCAAGAAACTCAAGAAACTGCTTTTAAATATTAAACGTGAAAACCTTTAGGGTTTTTTTGTTTGTTTGTTTTTGCTTTTGAAAATGTTTATACAGTGAATAAAATAATCCTGCTAGATGGAGAGAAAATATTCCTCCCCCCCAAAAAAAATCCATTTTGAAGAACATCAGTTTATAATGTATATACTTTCCATAGTAAAACTATTAATTTTGTATTACATGAATCTGTGTGCTGAAATGTAGTTTCTGTAAGGGCTAGGAGTTTCACAGTTGTACCAAGAAAAACATGGATTATGTATTACAAAGAATCAACAGCAAGACAAAAGGATAAACATGTTTTGGTTGAGATGAAGAGGGCTAGAAATTCTTAATTTGTGAGTGCAAAGCAAACAGAAGTTGGGCCGTATTTGGCATTTCTTCAACAAACAATGCTCAATGTTTAATGTCCTTGTGATGAAACTAATTCATCTTCTGGTTATTGACCTGCTCAGATTCTCTGTCCATATGTTGTCCTCTAGGGTGAGACGCTTCTTCACTTTGAGCTGGCACTTAAAAAAATGTTAGGGGAAGATTTCTCCATGGACAGGAGCAAGTTAGTGAGTAAATGTTCTCAAGTCAGTAGAGAAATTACAAAAAAATAAAATAAATGTGAGCTTTTCATAAAGGTAACCCCCTTCCATTAAAGAATTGCCTTTTAATCCTAAGGTTATGTCCTATCTGCTTATGTGGTGTTAAATTCTCTTTTTATGAAATGAAGGTGACAATAGGCCGTGCATATGTTTTTAACATTAGGACAAAAGTGGATACTATTATGCTGTTGTCTCTATTTAAAAAAAAAACTTTGCTCATTATTAAATTCCAAGACTCGTAAACACTAAGATGTTATAGCTGTGCAGGCTGTATAAATATTGAAATAATTCTGTAACTATTATTAAATAGCTATTCTTAGATAACTATTATTAAATAATTGTGTCCTAGCTGCCTGTGTTTGCACCTACTCTGGCCATTCAATCCCCTTCCTTAAGGACCCCAGACCTCATCAAAATTAACTATCTACAGGGTTAATACCTGTTGCAGCTGGGTCATGGGGATACTGTCTGACATTTTATGCTTTACCATCTGTTAAACATTTAAAATAGAATCCATAGTAAAATCCAAATGTCTGGGAACCACTGGTGTCAGGTAAGTGGTGTTATCTGTGCCTTTAAGACAGACACAAATGCTATAAGCTGTAAGGCTGTGTAGTCTTTTGAAAACCACATTCAAGACAACCTGTAGTTGATATATACCTATATCAAACTATACCTATAGTTTGATAAATGTAAGAATAGGGATGTTTTTGTCCCTTCCTAAGTATAAAATCTACATGAATAAAAACACTGGGCTTTATGCACCTCGGGCATAAATCATTATATGATGAGAAAGAGTGAGAAGCAGGAGAGAGATGGGCACCCCACAGCTCTTGTCTCTTTCTTCTCCTAGTTTTTCCTTCAGTGAGAGAAATATGATCTGTGCAAGTAGGAAGAAAAAATACATAGTATACAGGCCTAAAGAAGTAAAGGCTGGAGCTTTGACAAAGAGCGAATTTTAGATCTCCTCCTCCAAAAGAGGACAAATACTTGTAAAAGTTTTATAAGCAAAGTGGGTAAAATAAGTCTGGAATCTCGTTTTGAGGTTGTTAGAGCCCATAAAAAAAAAATAAAAGAATCTATCTCTCTCCTTTGTTCTTACACACTTGTCTTCACAGCAGAGGACAGGAGCAGAACGTGGAGTCAACTCAGCTTGACCTTTGAGCAGCTCCCGTGTGAGTCCCCATTGTCCCAAGCAAGTGACTGCAGCTGGGACTGCCCTGAGCATTTCCTCAGCTTCTGAATCACCAAAATGTGTGATGCTTTTATAAGCATGACACTGTTATTTAAGATAGGAACTTACCTATTTCTCCACCCTTTGAAAAATATCAAGCTAGTGATTCTGATTTTGTTTCTTTCATTTCTTGAAAGTCTGCTAATATTTCTTCGGGGGGGTGGGGTGCACTGAAAAATCTCAAGTACAAGATGCATAAATAAAACACATTGATGTCATGGAGAGGATCAAAATGATTGAGAATGTAATTACTCAATTACGATCTAAGCTTCCACATTGTCTTCAGAAGGAGGATTGGGACAGAGAGGGTTAATGGCACACTAAAGTGAGCAGAGAAAATGTCCCTACAGGTGTTTGCTTTAATGGGGTGTTGCTGGAAAGACAGGGGCACATAAAGAGGAAAATGAGTGAAAGAGAGAAAGTGTTGAGGTGGCTGGTATAAAACAGGGGTCTGTGACAAGGTTAAACTTTAATTCTTAGAATTGTTCTGGCTTTTCTTGTTTGACAATGCTCCCCCCACCCCTGACTAACTTTCATATAATCCCAATTAGCATCTTATTTTCCTGAGAGGATAGGAGAATTGGAGTGGAGATTTCAGGAAAAGGGTTCCCTTTTCTGGCCCGGTTATCAACTTCCCTTTATCTGGCCCAGTTATCAACTTCCCAACCAACTTCCAGGCTCCTCCCTTACAGATTATTTTGTACAAAATTCTAGACTTTATATTGACACACATGGAATGTTGTTAATATTTCAATATAAGCTCTAATAAAATACTTTAAAATAGAATTTCAATTTTCTCATATAAAAATTCCATATCATACTTGTTGTTCCAAAAATGAATAATATAATAAAATATCTGGTGTTCTAATTTTTATCTCATTTATATGGTTTATATGCCTTAGGACCTACAGAACAACCATACATTGCAATTGGTTAACAAGTCTCTTAAGTTTCTCTCTCTCTCTTTTTTTTCTTTTTTGCTTTGGTAGGGACCTTACTTCCTACTTTACTTACTTGTTAACTGAAAAATAAAAATTGTATATATTCATGATATGTGACATGAGTGTCAACATACGAGTCTACTGCAGAATGGCTAAATAATGCTAATTAGCATGAGTTCTGGCCTCTTCATCTATAGGATTCCTCTCTCCATCTTGTTCTTGTCTGTGGGGTTTTTTATTTTTTAAATTTTTGGTTGCTTTTGAAGAAACTAGGTTGTTTTTATGCCAGGTAGATTTCATGGGCGTTATTTACGTTACTCTGATTCCTGTATCTTTTGTAAATTATTGGTTAGATGTAGAGACTTGGTCTAATTTAGGTTTAACATTTTTAGTAAGATTACTTCATAGATGTTGCTTTAGTCTATCTATGCGGCTCCAACAAAATATCCATGACTGGGTAGTTTAAAAAGAACAGAAATGTATTCTGGAGGCAGAGCCCATAGCTCTGGAGGCAGGAAGCCCAAGATTAAAGCTTTGTCACTATTGGTGTTTAGTGAGCTCAGGTCTAGTCTCTGCTTCCGAGAGAAGCCTTGACTGTGAATATCACAATGAAATGAGATACACATGTTTTTTGTTTTCCCAGTGCGTATTAAAGTTATGTTTATACTTTAGTCTATTAAGTATGTAACAGCATTGTTTTTAAAAAAGTAGAAACCAGGCTCGGTGCCTGAAGCTCAGTAGCTAGTGCACGCCAGCCACATACACCAGAGCTGGTGGGTTTGAATCCAGCCTGGGCCTGCCAAACAACAATGACAACTACAACCCAAAAATAGTCCGGTGTTGTGGTGGGTGCCTGTAGTCCCAGCTGCTTGGGAGGCTGAGGCAAGAGAATCACTTAAGCCCAAGAGTCTGAGGTTGCTATGAGGTGTGATGCCACAGCACTCTACTGCAGGTGACATAGTGAGACTCTGTCTCAAAACAAACAAACAAAAAATAGTAGAAACCTTAATTAAATGGAGAAGAATGAACCTAGGTATTCAATTTTGGTATGAGGACAATTAATGACAATTAATGACACGGTGGGAGGAGGGGGAAGGGGAGGAGGGCTGGAGGAAAGGAAGAGAGAGAGGGAAGGAGGGGGTGGGGTATTGGCGTGTGACACACCTTTTGGGGGCAAGCACAATTATAAGAGGGTCTTTACCTAACAAATGCAATCAGTGTAAACTGGTTTCTTGTATGTACCCTCAATGAATTGAATCCCCAACAATAAAAAAAAAAAAAAAAAGAAAAATTGGTTAACAGGAGAGTAAAACAAGAACCAAAAAAATACTTTATTGCTGAAAAAATGCTGACACAGAGACATGAAGTAAGCACATTTTTTTGGAAAATTTGCGCTGATACACTTGCTTGACACAGGTTGCCACCAACCTTTAAGGTTTAAAAAAACCCGTATTTGCCAAATGCAGTAAAGTAAAGCACAGTGAATGAGGTAAGCCTGTACTGGAAGGGAAAAACAGAATTGTTTGTGGGCACTTGAAGCACTGTTTCTATGGAGTGCATATTGCTTTTATATATCACAGTGAATTTAAAAAATCCTAAGTCAAACCATTATAAATTGGGAACGGTTTGTATGGGCCTTCTCTTCTTGGTTTTAGACTTAGTGTGAAAGTCTTTCGTGTTTCTCCATTAAGAAAAATCACTGGATTTTGAGCTAGACATTACATATCCTATTTTACTGAGTTTTTAAAAACATGGGTAGGTGTTGAATCTTGCTAAATCCCTTGATTTTGCTCTCTATAGAGATATAATAGGAGTTTTCTCATTAGCACTGTTAGTGTTAGGGATCAGCAGTACATTTCCTAATATAAATGCCTTTGACTCTGTGACTAATTTCTACTTCATGATATATTAATTTTTGATATGCTTTTGGATTTTTTCACCAATTTTAAGATTTTATCATATCAATATTGATAAGTGAAATTCCCCTGCAGTTGTATGTTGAAGTAAAATTTTTCAGATTTTTGGATTGATGTTTTACTCATTCCACAAAGCCAACGTCTTACATATATTTTTTAGTCCTGCTTTTATTAGCTTTTACTTTGCTATTTTTTAAACTAGCTTTCTGAGTTTATTATTTAATACATTTTAAAATTTCTGTTAAAATAGATATTTAATGCTAGAAAGTTTCTGTCATCAATTTTAGCTGCTATAAATTCTTGTATGTATTAATTTTATTATTGTTATTTTCAATAAATTCCTGATTTTATTTTGTATTTCTCCTTTGACCCAAGAGATATAGAGGTGTGTGTGTGTGTGCGTGTATGTTTAGATTTCTAGGTGGAAAGGCCTTTAGAAGGTCTTGTTATTTGCCTACAGACCTACTGTATTATGGATAGAGAATTTTATTTGTATTTGTATTATTTCCATTCGTTGGGGTTTATTCTACGGAGGCTCTCCTTGTAGCTTTACATAGGCTGATGATTACATATTGGCTCACCTAAATATTTCATGTGTACTTGAAAACATATTAACTCTACAGATTAATGTCTATATAAACACTTTTATCAAGTAGAGCATAGTTTGGCTCCCAGAAGCCAGAGCTCTTGTGGGCCAAGGTTAAAACTTTTTACTGCACCCTTTGGTTTAATATCTAAAGGCAATCAATGAACTTCTTCTGTTTTTCATGCTTTTGCTCATTCATTTCTCATAAAATATGACATATGTACATATGTCAGTTTCATTCCTCCAGAAATATGGAGGTTTATATAAGAATGATAGTTGATGTACTATTTTATTTGCTTTCTTCTATTTTCTCTATCATTTCCATCTATCTATCTTTCTATGTATATCTATCTACCATCTATCTATACATTTATCATCTATCAAGCTATCCATCCTATCTATCTATCTATCTATCTGTCTATCTATCTATTGTAGCAGCTTGTATAACCTATAGCTAGGAGGAATGAGAGCTATAAGAAACTCCTGTATAGCTCCATAATAGAACACCATGGTGAAAAGGGCATGGGGAGGGATTTAGCTCTCTTAAAAGCACCAGAGCTCACTAGATAGCACGAGATCAGCTCTAGATAAGGCTGCAGGAGAAGGCAGTCAGGAGCATAGGTACATTCTATCACAGACTGCTCACTCTGACTCTGTATCTTCTCCTGCCTGCAGAACGCCAGCACGGTGTCTCTCTGCTAAAGACTCTAAGAAGACTGCTTCTCCCTCAAAGGCTGTCTATTTCTCTGTCTCTTCAGTTAAAGTAAATAGCCCTCAGGAACCTAAGAGCAATTGTTCCTGAGTGAGATAACAGCATAGCAGTCTGAGTCTGGAACCTAGATAAGCCAGGGGCCGTGGACCTGGCTGATCCCAGCCCCAACCAGTGGCAACGAGAATCTATCTATCTATCGATCTATCGATCTATCTATCTATCTATCTATCTATCTATCTATCTATCTATCTATCATCTACTTATCTATGTGTTTAAATCAGGGTTTGCAGTTTTGTGATACTGCTTTCACTCTTTTGGGAGAAGGTTAAGTTATGGACTGAATATTTGTATGTTCTCCAAATTCATGTTGGGATCCTAACTCCCAAAATGATGATTTTGGGAGGTGAAACCTTGGGAGATAGTTATGAGAATGAGACCCTTGGGAATGGAAATAGTGTCCTTACAGAAGGGACTCTGGAGAGCTTACTTACCCTTTGTGCCGTGCGAGGGCATAGTGAGAAGTTGCCTGTCTATGAGCTAGACAGTGGGCTCTTAACAGACACTGGATCTGCCAGTGCCTTAATCTTGGACTTCCTGGCATACAGAGCTGTGAGATTTAGATGTTTAGTGTTCAAGACACCCAGCCTGTGGTATTTTTGTTATAATAGTCTGAACTAAGACAAGGTACTATTGTCTCTTGATTATGAACTGCAAAAAATACTAATTACCTTGTCAGCTCTTTCTGCCCCACTATCCCTCTCACTTAACATTTGATCTGAAGTATTATCCTACTCCCTATAGAGAGTTAGCCAAACTGTGAAGATTGAGGGCACAGTCTTTAAGACTGTCAAGTCTGTCCTAACTTCTGACATGGATTGTAAGGAGTTAGGGACCAACCAAAATTTAGAGGGAAGAGTCCACATGAGACCACCCTCAGTTCTGATGCCCAATGCAAATTTGAGGGATTCCTCTGAACTATCCTTATGTTTATTAATCCACTAGCAGGACTCACATACTCACTGGAAGCTATTATAGTTACAGGGAAAGGACACAGATCCAAGGACAGAGGCATGGAGGCAGAGTTTCTGAGAGTTCCAGTCATGAAGAGTCCATTGTTTTCTGGATGTGTTAATCTCCTGACATAGATCTATGATGACATGTGTGGAGTATCACCATCGGGAAAGCTTACCCAAGCCTTGGAATTTTTACTGGAGCACCATTATGTAGATACGATTGATTGATTGCTTGTCCAGGTGATTGATTTCAACTTTCAGGTTGACTGATCCTACATGACCCAAAGCCTCCACCCTAAATCCCATAATTGGGTTTTCTGGCATGGTCCGTCTATGCTATAAGGCTATTAGATGTCACCTACTCTACCCTAATATCTGTGTGGCCATCCCTGCCCCTAAATAATAACACTTTTATCAGTCATGATACAGACTGCTTTCCAGAAGCTAGAAGCAAAGCCAGACCTCTTGTTGGGCCAGGGCAAATTCTTTCAATATGCTTTCATTTGTTATTTAAGGGCAATCAATGAAATTCTATTTTTTACACATTTTTTTCTCATTTAGTCCTCAATTTGGAAAGATTTCTAGGTCTATATTATTAAAACATGTAGAAGTTACATATATGCTTTAATAATAATTATTTCTTAGGTCTGCACATAAATGTAAATTTTATGCTCCCCACAAGTTTTATAGTAATAGGGGAAGTAAGGAAGGGAATCATATCTTAATCCAGGGGAGATGAAGATACAGTGGCATTGATGAATTCAACCCATCTACTGTTAGGAAGAAGCAGTGACCTTCTCACTTAGCAGTGAAGACCAAAGTTCCGGTAGCTGCGGAACGGGTTCCCCGATATAATGCATAGGGAGGCTAAATACACAGAAATAAAATATTTGTTGAATATTAGCTTTTCTTACTTTAAAACATAATTTAAATCTATACATTTCTTTTACTACTTTAGATAGGGTTTTTTTGTTTTCTTTGAGACAGAGTCTCACTTCGTCACCTTGGGTAGAGTGCCATGGTATCATAATTCATAGCAAACTCAAATTCTTGGGCTCAAGTAATTCACTTGCCTCAGCCTCCCAAGTAGCTGGGACTACAGGTGCCAGTCACAATGCCTGGCTATTTTTAGAGATGGGGTCTTGCTCTGGTCTCAAACACCTCAGCTCAGGCAATCCATATGCCTCAGTCTCCCAGAGTGGTTGGATTACGGGTGTGAACCACAGTGTCCAGCCTTTTAGGCTTTTTTAATATAGCACATTTTTAAATCAGTTTGAAGCATTTTATAAATTTTATTATGATTTCATTTGGGACCTATGACTTAGCAGTTTGTTTTTAGATTTCTCAATAAGAAGTTTTTTTTTTTTTTTGAGACAGAGCCTCAAGTTGTCACTCTGGGTAGTGTGCTGTGACATCACAGCTCGCAGCAACCACGAACTCCTGGGCTCAAGTGAGTCTCCTGCCTCCGCCTCCCAAGTAGCTGGGACCACAAGTGCCTGACACAACTCCTGGCTGTTTTTTGGTTGCAGCCATCATTGTTGTTTGGTGGGCCCGGGCTGGATTCAAACCCACCAGCTCAGGTGTATGTGGCTGGCGCCTTAGCCACTTGAGCCACGGGTGCCGAGCCAATAAGAAGTTTTAAAATTGCTTTGTGGTTACTGTTTTCTAAATTAGGTGCACTATGAACAAGAAATAGCCTGTGTAATACTGATTTTTGAAAATTTTTTGCAGCTTAAAATGTGAATTTTTTAGAAATGTTAAGCCTGTTTGGTAAGAGTGCGCATTGTGTAACTTTTGACAATAGAAATCTAAATACATTCTATAGACAAAGTTTGTTGACATTTAGAGGGAAGGGTTAAGGGGAGAGCTGTGATACTCTGACACATACCTACAACATCAAGTGGAAGACTGGAAATCAGGGACAGTCTTGCTGGGATTGCTACGTTTGGCCCAAAGATGTGCCTAAGGAAACTTGGGATTATTCACTGTGTAATGTGTAATTTATGGCATTCTACAGCCCTAAAAAGTTGGATATAACTGTTTCTACTCCTGGTGCTAGCACGTGATTTAAACCAAGGGATTGTGGCCTAAATTTTCTGTGTTCTACTGTGATTGGCACTCAGGCCAGTTTCTTGTTTTGTTCCGAATGTACCCACAGCAATGATGAGCTGCCTCAGGAGCTGGGTCGGGATGTCTCAGACCTGTTCACGCTGCTGATGTGAGAGTGTGATACTCATTCCCTGTTCTACTTCCCTTCTCTATGCTAATTAAACACTGTGAAGAATAAGCCAATTGTGTTTTTTGAGTATTGACACTGAAACCTGAAAATCACTCTGGGGGGGGTCTTGTAGTCATTAATGATATTTGGCTTGTTTTTCTTCTATGAATTACTGAGAGAACTGTGTGAACATTTACCATTTGAATTTGTCAATACCTTCTGGCAATCCTAAAAATTTTACTTTATATATTAAGCTATGGGTGAGAATTGCTATAAGTTCTACATAATTGTTTTCATAAAGGCCACAGTAATGTTTATGAGTTTATTATATGAGTATTTCATATAATTTAAATTTGATATTAATGTTTATTAATAATTTACTATGTACCAGGCTTTGGTTTTGATGCTTGGACTAAGTCACTTAACAAAACAAGGATGTTACATTTGCATTTTATTGGTGGAGAATGATGATGAATGAATATGCAGTATAGATGTCAGGGGTGTGGATTAGACTTTTTTATTATAAACATTGTTTTGTTTATTTATGGCTCGTTTGTTCTCCTTTGGTTTTCTAATGTAACTATTTTCTTGAAATGAAAATAGCAAATGAGAAATGTCATTAAGACTAGAAGCATATGATACTATCTTTAATAGAATAAATGAAAACAATAGTAATAGTGGCAGCTAATATGCATTGATTCTTTTAAATGTCAGTACATTTCATTGAATTATTACCCCATGTTTTTATCAGTTTGTTTGTTTATCAGATAAGGAAACAGATTTGGAGAGTGGAAGTAAATTACTCACGGTCACACGCACCAGTTGGTTTCCATTTTCTGACAATGTGAGCAGGTGAAATAGGTTTATGTTGCAGCTAAAAAGGAATGCTATTTAGTGATTTTTAAACAGGAATGCAACCACTAAGGTATGCATTGAAAAAGTAACAGCTTTCCTTCCTCTAGATCAGTGGTTCTCAACCTGTGGGTGGCGACCCCTTTGGGGGTCAAACAACCCTTTCACAGGGGTCGCCTAAGACCATTGGGAAACACATATTTCTGATGATCTTAGGATAACAGTAGAAAAATTGCAGTTATGAAGTAGCAAAAAAATAATTTTACGGTTGGGGGTCACCACAACATGAGAACTGTATTAAAGGGTCACGGCATTAGGAAGGTTGACAACCACTGCTCTATCATTTCAGAATTGTTCTTAAAGCAAAGGTTCTTAATACAAGGTTCAGGAATTTTGAGCTATGCCTTTAAATTGTATGCAAAATCATGAGCGTGAGAGTGGGAGGATGTGTCTGGGCGTTTGTGTGAGTGTGTTATTTGGGTGTGTGGGTGAAAGTATTTTTCTGGGGATAGAAGGACCAATAGCTATTGTCTGATTTTTAAAAGCTTCCACGATACAAATAAAATTTAGGAGGCCTTGTTTTATAGGGAGCAATGGTTTAGTTCAAGGGTTTAGAACACTCTCAACTATTGCAAGAATAGAGAAACAAACATCACTGTGCTCCATACTAAATTGAAACGAGTAGATTAACAACTGCATGCTCACTTGAGAGCAAAACTCAGGGAGATTCAAGAAGGGGAGAGTGGAGGAGGGCGTTGGGCCAGTTCCCACCTAAAGGGAACAATGCAGGGGTGTATGGCACACCTCCTGGGTGGAGGAAACACTGCAACTGGGACTTTACCTTACCAGTGCAAATAATGTAATCTAATCATGTGTACCCGCATTTTAATCTGAAATAAAAAAAACCCAAAAACTAAAACTCTCTCCATGATCAAATTAAAGTAGCATGTAAGAACATATGCATCTACTTCACCAGTGGATCATCATGCTGACCTGTTTGGACATGCACATCTTGCTCTACATAAAAGAAGTTCAAACACCATTTCTTAGTAAGAAAATGTCATGATTAAATTAGCACTTCAGTGACATCCCCCTGGATGTGGCAAGGAGGAGATTGGATTAGGGCAGGAGTCCTTACCTTTAGCTGCCCTATAGAGGGGGTTTGGTGTGCTCCCACCTAATGGGCACAGTGGAAGGATATGTGGCACACATCCTGCGTGGGGGGCACAAGTACAATAAGGTCTTTACCTAACAAATGCAAATATTGTAATCTCATTGGTTGTACTCTCACATAAATATGAAATAAAAAAAGAAAGCTTTAATAAAATTAAGATAGTACAAAGATTGAATTGAAGTCTCTGGCTTGGGACCTGGAGATCAGCATTTTTTAAAAATAATCCCCACGGTCTAGTTGTCAACTCAGTGTTCAGAACTACTGAGCTAAGGTGATGTAAATGGAGAGATTTGCATTTAAGAGATGACTCTAAGACAGAATTTCATGATCTGATGGCAAGTTGGACATGGGATAGTAAGGCGTAGAAGATAACTCTGAGAATTCTAGGTTAGCCAACTGAATAAATGCACAATAAGCCAACATTTGGATTACTGTGTATTAGGCTAAGTGGTAGCCATATGTTAATTAATTTAAATTTCACATCGGTGGCAGAAGCTGTTTATCTGTTCACCAAACTCAGTTTCCTTTCCTCCTGTGCACAGAGCAGGATTATACTTCCCAGTGTTTTTACAATTAAGTCATGTGACTGAATTGGTTTGCCCAAAGGAATGTGCCAAAGGAATATACTATATGCCATTGTAGGCCTGATGCACTAAAAACAAGAACTTTTTGGAAGTCATCCCTTTTATCTTTTCAGATTTTTGTCTGCTCATTGAGTCTGATGTCTGAGATGAGCCCTGCAGAGAGAAGAACAGAACATGAGGAATTGAGGGGAGTGAGAGACACACTTTTGTTGGGTGAATTCACTGAGATTTCTGGATTTATCTTTTACAGCACATTCTATAATCATAACAATTCTACAACACAGGTACTATTTTTTTTTTTTTTTGAGACAGAGCCTCAAGCTATCCACCTGGGCAGAGTGCCATGGCATCACAGCTCATAGCAACCTCCAACTCCTGGGCTCCAGCGAGTCTCCTGCCTCAGCCTCCCAAGTAGCTGGGACCACAGGCCCCCGCCACAACACCCGGCCATTTTTTGGTTGCAGCCATCATTGTTGTTTGGGGGGCCCGGGCTGGGGATTCGAACCCGCCACCTTAGGTGTACATGGCTGGCGCCTTAGCTGATTGAGCCACAGGCGCCGAGGTGACACAGGTACTAGTATTAGCTTTATTTTTGAAGAGAAATACAGAAGAAAAACTAGTTTTCTTGTGAAAAAAATTTGAGTATCACATTCAGGTACAGAAACTTATACCTATAGTTGCAGTGCTCAGGATGCGGGTCAGGGCGATAGACCCATGGGTGTGTCATTAACACGAAGGTGATCGCTGCAGTCGTGGAAGTGAAAGTGAGCCCTGGAGGAGACAAAGAAGAGAAAGTGGACTTGTGAGAGAATTTTAGTACCAGCAATATTTTAAAAAGAAGATACAGTGTGGGAGACCAAGGAAGAGAAACATCAAGGAAGGTTAAAAATAAGCCAGGATGGAGAACTGAGGAAGAAATCAAGAGAAGAGATACTTTAAAATAGAAGGCCTATCAGTGCCCAAAGCGACAGAGTTGAATGAGCTAAAGTCCAAAGAAAAGGCCACTTATCCAATTAGGTGGTGAATGCTGACCTTTAAGAAAGCCCTTTCAGGAGGTTGGTAGGTCTGGAAGTCAGATTAAAATGGTTTGACATGTGACTGAGAAGCAAAACCTGGTGGGCTGTACGTCTGGAGCCTTGTCCAGATACTTAACCAATAAGGAGAAAAGGTGACCTGTCATATAGAATGAGCCTTTTGATCCCCGAATCAGCTGAACACTAGAATAAATGAGGTTTTTGGCTCCAGGGAATGTGTCAGATGTTTCCTTTCCTTTGGGAAATTTCTACATTCATGGGAAAATGAGTCATACTTACTGTTCACCTACTGTTCAGTACTACCTGAAAGTTAATAGTGAAGGCCAAAGAGACTATATTTGAGAATGTTAGCCCTTTTGTAAGGCAGGATGATTATTTCTTTTAGGGGGGAGGTTAATAATGAGGGTACCTAGAAGATGAGACTTTGAATCTTTTGCATTTACCTGGGTGGCTTTGGAGAACTTTCTCCCATGTACAGTATGTCAACAATGGAAAGGCAGGATGATGACGTAAAGTTGTACAGTTGGAAAGGTAGGCCACAGCAAAGTCGCGTTCTAAGCACTAAATTTAGGCATTAAATAATAAGGTGAGTACTGTGTTGGGGTTGTTAGAAAACAGAGTATAACTAAATACGATCCAGGAAAATAGGAAAAAGATGAGCTCGGGGTGGATCAGACATGATGACAAGTTGCTAATAGGGTACTGGTATTATACAACTATTATTGATATTTAATGAACAGGGAAATCCATGCTCACTGTTTTTTTTTTTTCTTTTCTTTTTTTGAGACAGAGTCTTACTATGTTGCCCTCTGTGGAGTACTGCAACATCATAGCTCACAGCAACCTCAAACTCTTGGGCTTAAGTGATTCTCTTGCCTTAGCCTCCCAAGTAGCTGGGCCTACAGGCACCCACCACTATGCCCAGCTATTTTTGGTTGCAGTTGTCATTGTTGTTTAGCAGGCTGGGTTCAAACCTGCCAGCCTTGGTGTATGTGGCCCATGCCCTACTCACTGCTACAGGCCCTACCATGCTCCCTTTTGTATGTAATTCTTAATAGGCAGAAACACGATATTATACTGAGGTCTCACAAAGTAAGCATACTGTGGAGAAGCTGCAAACATCCACAAGGAATAATACCAGGAGGATTGTTCATCTGTGGAAAATTGAAAGGGAATGGAGATATTTAACACAGAGTTATGAAGACTGACTTTGACCTTTCAATAGTTTTACAACTAAATGTGGCTTACGAAAAGGAAAAGCAGCCTTTCCCACAGAAGCACCACCTGAGGGTGGGAAGGGACACAAGGGAAATGCTAGCGGGGCTGCCGTGATAGCAGGGAGCTTGTCCCAGCTAGGTGGGACGCAGCACCAGGAAAGCCATCACAAAAGTGGCAGAGAGAAACACAGATACCAAGAGGTGGATGTAGCAGGCTGAGTTGTCGCGAGGGTCACCGAACTACCCAAGGTGAGAGTATCTGGGCCAGGGGAGAATTTACTTGGAGTTGAATGGAGCCGATTCAGAGCATCTTCCCGGGCTCTGGGGTGGAGTGGGAGCTGGGGTAGGGGTGCCTAGCAATGTGTTCCTGTGATTGTATATTCTTGCGAAATTAAGACAGTTTTAATTTTTTTTGTTAAAAATCCCCTTCCCTTTTCCAATTTTATGTGCTAAGCCTCACTACATCTGTCTCTGTCTTGGCACTAGATTTACATGCACAAGTACAGTATCAAGAAAAGGCAGCTGAGCATGGCAGGGCATGGTGGCCCATGGCTATCATCCCAGCTACCCTGTCTCAAATGATCAAAGAATTGCCCCTTCGTTTCAGACCGGGAACTTCTATGTTTTCTTCACTAACAAAGGATCCAGAGACCAAACTTAGCTGGGGGAATTGAAAGCAGCTGGGGAGAGGATCAGCTAAGCTGGTCAGTTCCAGGGAGCAGGGGTGGAATTGCATGGTAGGGAGAGAGTAGGCCAAGGTCATCTTCAAGCAGGTGGAAAGATACAGGTAGAGACTATTTTTGTAGAGTTCATCTTCTTGAAATTACTTATTTTTATCCTCTGCTTTTTTTCTTTTTAAATATGTATTTTTTTTAACATGTTATTTGGCACTGGGAATATGGCTGCAGGGTTCCCTCCTAGATCTGGAACATTTTCAGAGCTCCTAATCTTGCTATATGATTTAGAATCTAGCTACATTACTGAAGTGTAGTTGGTATACAATAAATGAAATTCTTAGGCTTTCTAATAGTTCTCCACTGAATTGGGAATGGAGATAAGTAAGAAAAGATTTCCTTGGGGAGAGGAGGCACAGATCAGCAAAAGTGTGAAATTTGAAGTAATCTGAGTGAATTTGATAGAAACCTTTGATAGCATTGCATGCTATTTATATTTTAAAACTCAGTTCTAAGCTCAATGAGATAATTTTGATTGTATTCTTAAAATTAAAAAAATTAATTATAGGTATCTAATAGTTATATATCTTTATAGAATGTGTGTGATGTGTTGATACAGGAATGTGAACTAGTCAAATCAGGGTAATCAATGCCTGTCCATCATCTCGGGCATTTATCATTTTGTTGCATTGGGGACATTCCAATTCCACTCTTTCAATATTTCTAAAAATAGCTTATTTAACTTATTGTTGATTATAGTCATTTTGTTTTGCTATCAAATATTACTGTTTATCTATTTAACTATATTTTTGCACCTGTTAACTACCCCCACTCCAGCCATCTCTCCTCACTACTCTTCACAATCTCTGATAACCATCTCTGTGTCTTCATGAGATCCATTGTTTTTAATATTTAGCTCCCACATATGAGTGAGAAACTTTGAGATGTCTCTTTCTGTGCTTGGCTTATTTCATGTAACATAATGTTCTGCAGTTCCATCCAGGTAGTTTCAAATTCAAGATTTCATTCCGTTTTGTTCCATTGAGAGGACACACAATGACTGAAGAGTCTGTTGACAGAAAAGGCAAACACTGGTGGAAAATTTGGGTGACTGAACTGAGAAAAGGAGTAAGATTGATGCAAGGTGATGATGGAGATGGAGGCAGAGGCCATATCCTGTAGGACATTCCAAACCATGACAGGGATTTGTTTTTTTCTTAAGAGCAAGAAAAGTCCTTTAAAGAATTGAATGTACAATGGGATGTTTTCAGATCTGGGGTTTTTGGTAAGGATACCTCTGGATCTGTTGTATGCAATGTATCCAGAGGGGCTAGGGTGAATGCAGGAAGCACAGTTATGAAGCTCTTGGAATGGTCCAGAGAGGAGAGATGGCAGTTTGGGCTAAGGGAGTGTCAATAGAAACAGAAAGAAGTGAGAAAATTTGTGGGCTATATAGAGGTAAAATAGATAGTATTTTGTAATGGATTACATCTAGGCAGGGTGAGTGAGAAGGTGGTGTCAAGATAACTTCTAGGGTCCCAGCCTGTATAACTGGCTGGGTGACAAAGCCATTCATGGAAGTTGGGACCACTGGTTAAAGATAGAGTTGGGAGGGGTTTAGTCATGAATATGTTGTATGTGACATGCTGACATGGTAATCAAGTGGTGTATCAATGAGGTAGCTGCATATGTAAGTCTGGAACTCAAAGGGGTTGACTGTAGGGTGTGAATTTGTTGGTCTCACGACATTTGGTTGTGAATGATCTTTCCTAGAAGAGCACAAGAAGAGTATCTAGGAGCAAGTCTTAAGAACATCAACCTTTAATTGGGCAAGAGAAGGATGAATCTACGTAGAAAACCTTAGATGTCAGTAGAAAGCATCAGGCCACTGTTGTTCTTGGAAGCCAAGAAAAGGTAGTATTTCTAGAGGGAAGTAATACCTAACATGGACAGATGCTGCTAGGAGGTCAGGCAATATGAACAATAGAAACAGTAATTGATTTTAGTAATATAGAGGTCACTGGCAACTGTTTTAATGAGCTAACTAATTAGAGAGGATTGAACTGGGAAGAGAGTAGAAAGTAAAAAAAAAAGAGGAGAGAAACATCAAGTTGATTTTTTTTTCCTTTTTTTATTGTTTGGGATTCATCGAGGGTACAAAGAACCAGGTTACATTGATTGCATTTTTTAGGTAAAGTCCATCTTATAATTGTGTCTCACCCCCAAAAGGTATGTCACAAACTGTGACCCACCACCCCTCTCCCTCCTTCCCTCTCTCTCTGCTCCCTCATTCCCCCACCCCCACCATGTACTAGATCATTAATTGTCCTCATATCAGAATTGAGTACATAGGATTCTTGCTTCTCCATTCTTGTGATGCTTTACTAAGAATAATGTGTTCCACTTCTAGGTCAATACAAAAGATGTAAAGTCTCCATCTTTTTTAGTGGCTGAATAGTAAGTATTCCATGGTATACATATACTACAGCTTGTTAATCCATTCCTGGGTTGGTGGGCATTTAGGCCATTTCCACATTTTGGGGAATGTAAATTAAGCTGTGATAAACAGTCTAGTGCAAGTGTTCTTATGGTAAAAGGATTTTTTTTCTTCTGGGTAGGTGCCCAGTAATGGGATTGCAGGATCAAATGGGAGATCTAGTTTGAGTTCTTAGTGGATTCTCCATACTTCCTTCCAAAAAGTTTGTATTAGTTTGAAGTCCCACCAGCAGTGTGAAAGTGTTCCTTTCTCCACATCCACGCCAGCATCTGCAGTTTTGAGATTTTGTGATGTGAGCCATCCTTGCTGGGGTTAGATGGTATCTTAGGGGGCTTTTTATTTGCATTTCTCTAATAATTAGGGAAAATGAGCATTTTTAAAATATGTTTGTTAGCCATTCATCTGTCTTCTTTAGAGAAGGTTCTATTCATCTCTCTTGCCTAGAGATCTAAGTGTTGGCTCTTTTTATGTTGATTAATTTGAGTTCTCTGTAGATCCTAGTTATCAAGCTTTTGTCTGATTCAAAACATGCAAATATCTCTTCCCATTGTTCAGGTTGTCTATTTGCCTTGGTTGTGGTCTCCTTAGCTGTACAGAAACTATTCAGTTTAATTAAGTCCCATTTTTAAATTTTTATTGTTGCAATTGCCATAGAAGTATTCTCCATTAAGTCTTTCCCGGGGCCAATATCTTCAAGTCTTTTCTCTATGCTTTCCTTGAGAATTTTTATCATTTCATGCCTTAAATTTAGGTCTTTTACCACCTTGAATCAATTTTAGTGAGTGGAGAAAGGTGCAGGTCCAGTTTCAGTTCAAGTTGATTTTTTTGTCGACAGATGGCTACAGAGGGATGAAGAGAACTAGGGTGGCAAAAGGTAGGTATGAGAGAATATGACACAGAGGAGCCTTTTTGTGTGTGTGTCCATTGGGCTGTCCTGTGTAATCAATGCTTCAGAAGTTTATAGTCTATAAGTAGAACTTGAAGAATAACACTGGTACTTTAATAATAAAAGTTTATAGTCATGGCTTATGATATGTAGTATAGATATATACTATTGCTAGCACTAGCTGTTAGTGGTTTATGGGAATATCTTTTCATTAGGATTTTTTTTTTTACCATGAGAAAATATGATCCAATTAGCAATGATGGCGTTGGCTTTCTGAGACCATTGCAAGTAAATAGAGGGTGGTGAATAGCAAGGGATGCCTATTCCTTCACATTGCTTTGCACTTCAATAAGAAAACTTTGTGGCTTGGTGCCTATGGCTCAATCGGCTAAGGCGCCAGCCACGTACACCTAAGGTGGCGGGTTCGAATCCCCAGCCCGGGCCCACCAAACAACAATGATGGCTGCAACCAAAAAATGGCCGGGCGTTGTGACGGGCGCCTGTGGTCCCAGCTACTTGGGAGGCAGAGGCCGGAGACTCGCTTGAGCCCAGGAGTTGGAGGTTGCTATGAGCTGTGATGCCATGGCACTCTACCCAGGCGGATAGCTTGAGGCTCCGTCTCCAAAAAAAAAAAAAAGAAAACTTTGTGTCCTAGGACTTGGTAGGTTAACACCCTATTGAAATAGACAGTGCTCGATCAGACCCACATATGAGAGAAATAAACACAAGACTGTATCATGAAGGGGCTGTCTGGTGAAGAAGGCCATAGTTTTATACTCCGAGATTATAGCTAAAGTGCCTGGTAGGAGGAGGAATCTTTTATTTGGAGACTGCTTTGTGGCAGCATCTGTCTCTTGCAGAAATTCACCTTTTCTACTAGTTGCAAGATCCTAGAAAAATTGCTCAATCACATTCGGTCTGCTTTTGTCATCGATGAAATTTAGTTACCAATATCTTTTACCCCACTTTTTATCTGAACACTCTTGTGCATTCAAGCTATGAAATACCGTGCCCATTTTATTTACCATGATGGCTCATGAGTACTAGTGTATTTGTTGAAGGAAGGTATAAAACTCATGACAGATGTTTAGTCACATGATATTAAATATTATGTACATATTGATGGCTAAAATATAGTCTTAAAATTAAAACTTACAGTTTAAGTTGAAACTATGAGTTGTATCTATGAGAAAGACAGTGGGATGTTAAAACATGGTGAGGACCATAGACGTTGGAATAAGACTTGCTGAGTTTACCCCTAGTGGGCAAGTTGTTTTACATTTTGAGCCTCAGTTTCCTTAACTGTTACAGGGAGGTACTGAAATAATAAGTGATAGTACCTTCCTCAAGGGGTAGTTGTGAGAATTAAAAGAGGCAATGCTTTGGTTGTGGCGAGCACTAATTCATATTACTCATGAGGGCTTTGAAATCTTTTTATAATCTGAAGCACAGCTTTTCAAACTGATCCAAATGGAATTAGGTGGAAGTGGCTAGGAGTCACAGATAAATGTAGGGTATCTCCCAGAAGGGTTCATTTGTTGATATTTCCTACATTTTTATATTTTTACATGGAATAAATCAAACCCTTTAATATTTTCTAGATAAAGAGAAGACTTCAAAGAAATATGCTGTCTTCAGAAGAGTGGGGATGAGGGTTCAGACTTTATTTCTGGAGCCTGGGTAGTGTGTGTTCTTTCATTTCTGCTGTCTGGGGTTCACCAGTGGCAATGGTTAAAAATTACTGGTCAGTAGACTTTATTGTTGGAAGATGAAGAAGTAAAGGCACTTCCTGTTCTACCACCGATTATGGTAGATTAAAAGTCAAGAGGATTATATGGATTTGTCTGTGCAAATCCTAAAGTGATTTTCCGGATTTGGGAAAAATCTTGACATGTTTTAACTTAGCACTTTAGCTGAGAAATTGTTCCCAGCATCTTGCTGTTTTAAAGAACTGAAACACCATCAACTCAGATTGCTTCGGAAAAAGGCAAACTAAGATGTCAGAGACGCTGCATAATATCCCTTGCGTGTATTTTGCTAAATATCTTGATTTCCTTATTTACTGTGACTAAAAGGATTTGGCAAATTTTCAATTCTAGAATACATAATTCTTGGAAAATTAGCTGTATGCTGCCCCCCTCCCCAATTTTCTAAATTTGTCAAAACCTAAATGTACATTACCTTATTAACATTTGGGTGTTATTTTCAAAGATAAACGATTTAATTAAAATAGGCACAAGGACAAAGTATATATATATACATACAAACATAAAGCAGATTTTATGGCATCTTTGTGCATATGTGGCTTCTGTCTCAGGAGTTTTGAGTTTAACTTTTTAATTCTTTTATGGAGAAGTTGGGGGCCATAAGGTTGGATGTCAGAAGAGAAGTTGTGATTGTTGCCTCCCTAGTTTTGCAAATTTCTTTCTCTTATAAAGAAAGGAAGAGCTTTCTTTATCTTCTAGGTTGATTCAAAGCTCCCTTGGACATTGCTTCCCCTGAGAAGCCTCTCATATCATCCACCCACCAGAATTGGTTATGTCTTCATCTGTGGAACATTTCTGTACTCACTAAGATACAGAGCATTGATTTCCTTACATATCTATATTTTGCACGATTTGAACTGCTTTGTTTGATTCTGGGGACACATATGTAGTTAAGTGCTCAGTAACCATCTATTAATTGAAATCGACTCTACTGGCAGGTGGAATTTGTTAGAATATATAGAAGATGATCACAGAGACTTAATGAAGGTGTCAGTGGAGCCACTCCATAGATCATATCACAGGAGTACCTTGGAAGCCAAACAGGACTTCAGATGGCAGAAGAGTACAGAAGTACACAAGAAGGTCTCTGGTCCTCCTCTAAAACCAGGGAGAGGATGGGTGTCTGGGAGTGCAGGCAGGACACCTTGGAAGTGGATTCAGTCAACTTTCATCAAACTTTGAGTTATGAATCTGTAATATGACAAGTAATTACATATTTATTACTCAAGAAATTTGTTAATCAAGTAATTTATTAATCAACTAATCTTGAGCCCTACAAGTGATGAATATAACATGACAAGTAATTACATATACATTAATCAAGTAATTTGCACTGGTAGTTTAGCAGAGTGGATTGGGATGCAGAAGAATTCTAAAGCTTGTTTTGTGACATGGAACAGCTTATATTCAGTGGGGCTACAGGCAACGCTGGCGTAAATGATACAACAGGAGATGATATAGAGAGGTAACAGAGTGAGGAATGTTGGGAATGCATCAGAACTCAAAGCTGAGAGTATCAGGTGATGAGTATGATCTTCTTTTGTAAGAGAGTTCCGAGAGAAATTTCTTGTAAGATTTTAAAAGATACAGGCTAAAGTGGACAATCCACTTTCTACTCCCATCTGTCATGTGGACCATAAAACATTAGGAGGAAATTCTCTGCAGAAGTCCCGTATGATTGGAGTGGTGTTTGACCCACCACTCAGTGTATAGAATCAATTGGGGGAG
Source organism: Galagoides demidoff (assembly GCA_963574575.1). Classification (NCBI taxonomy): domain Eukaryota; kingdom Metazoa; phylum Chordata; class Mammalia; order Primates; family Galagidae; genus Galagoides; species Galagoides demidoff. Next base: position 32,969 of record CAUYQV010107033.1, read on the forward strand.
GGAACCACTCATGTCATTGAGATGCAAGAGAACTCTTTCGAAAGATGAGAGAGTGTTTTCCAGAAGTGGAATGTGGCATACAAACATTCCCAGATGTTTACTGTATTGCTGAGACTGTAATCAGAGAGTATTTTGTAGATTGGAACTGGCTGGGTATATATTATACTGACATGGACAGTTTGGGGTAGAGACACATGGTAAAGAAATTACAGATGGAAAGGGTCATGAAATCCCTAGAGAAGGGAAAGTGGTAAATTTCTGGAAGAACTTGACATCATCTCCTTTGGTTTGTGAGGAGACGTACTAGTGCTGGGTGGTCTCTGGCCAGAAGACATCTGAAGTCAGGAACTGGCTGGAGCTTTTCTTTCTGCAAGAAGAAAAGGATGTGTCTTGAGCCATTAAGCTATACTCAGAGTGGGAGAGTTTCCATGGGAAGACTGGGTGGTTGAGATAGTAGTTATGTTAGACCTTCCTCAGAGGGCTGTCTGCAGGGAGGGCACTCAGGCAGAAAGAAGGGGACATTGAGAATACTGCTCAAGGCTGCAGTGGAGTGGCTACTAATGAACCTCAGGCAGAGAAGACATGTGACGTGCTGAGATTTCTATAAGAGTAGATTCAAAGAAGCCACAAAAATAGTGTCTTCAAAAAGAGGACTGGGCTCAGCGCCTGTGGCTCAATCGGCTAAGGCGCCAGCCACGTACACCTAAGGTGGTGGGTTCAAATCCCCAGCCCAGGCCTGCCAAAGAACAATGATGGCTGCAACCAAAAAATGGCTGGGCGTTGTGGTGGGCGCCTGTGGTCCCAGCTACTTGGGAGGTGGAGGCAGGAGACTCACTTGAGCCCAGGAGTTGGAGGTTGCTATAAGCTGTGATGCCATGGCACTCTACCCAGGGGGATAGCTTGAGGCTCTGTCTCAAAAAAAAAAAAA
>CAUYQV010107035.1:0-20682 GCA_963574575.1 Galagoides demidoff
CTGTGGTCCCAGCTACTTGGGAGGCGGAGGCAGGAGACTCGCTTGAGCCCAGGAGTTGGAGGTTGCTATGAGCTGTGATGCCATGGCACTCTACCCAGGGGGATAGCTTGAGGCTCCGTCTCAAAAAAAAAAAAAAGAGGATGGCTCAATGCCTGTGGCTCAAGTGGCTGAGGTGCCAGCCACATACACCTACGGTAGCAGGTTCGAATCCAGCCAGGACCCACCAAACAATGATGATGGCTGCAACCAAAAAGTAGCCAGGCGTTGTGGCAGGCACCCGTGGTCCCAGCTGCTTGGGAGGCTGAGGCAGGAGACTCACTTGAGCCCAGGATTTGGGGGTTGCTATGAGCTGTGATGCCATAGCACTCTACCCAGGGGGACAGCTTGAGGCTCTGTCTCAAAAAATAAATAAATAAATAAAGAGGACTAGGGTCCTTTCTCTCCAGGTGCCCAGTAGGTTTGCTGGAAAATACATGAAAGCACTTAAAAGTGGACAGGCTCTGTTTCTGAGTCACAGAGCATGAACACATTCAGGATTGCTCTGACATGCATTGAATTTATAGTGCCGTGTCAGGATGTAGAGAAAACAGTTCCTTCACATGGTGGCCTGCGCTGAAGAATATCACTTTAAACTTTTTGCTGGTTTATGAGGTTTCCTAGCTTGCTTTTTAAAAAAGTAATTATTTTGATTAAATTTGAAACTAAATTTGTTCATGCACAGTCACTTTAAATACCACCCTCTCTCCTCCAACCCATAGCCTACAACTTGGGCCTGAGAAGTTAACATTTCAGTTGAGTTTCAGAGAAGGAAGAATAGTTTTTCAGGCACCAACAAGGATAAGGTAATGGAGAATGTGGGAAGAATTCTTTTAATCCAACTTTCTGCTTTTAGTAAGAGTATTTCTAAATCATCCGTTCTGGAAGTAATCCTTATATTTATAAGACTATAGCAAGACGTTTCCTTTTAGGGTAAAATTTAACTCTCTCTTCTTCTATGTTGACATGAAGAATGAGTCTTGAAGGCCACATTGAGCTCCTGTAGTCAGCAGTCATGAATACCATATCCAACCTTGCCCTTGATATTTGGTTGATCAAAAAATGAAGACCTTGGAAATGGGCAGATAGTTTGCAGCCTGTTGGGAAGACAGATAAGAAAGAAACAGAGCAAATAAGCAGTGCGTACCCACGAGGGAGCTACTCCGCTTTCGCCTTCTCTGATGTCTCAGTGAGTTTGTGGTTTGTAAGTTAGAACAGAATATACTGGAAATAGAGGGAGGTGAGGTTGGTTCACTGAAACTTTGGGAAGGCTCTAAGGGAGGACACTGACTCAAGAAATAACTGTTTACACTAGAAAGCTGTTGGACAGGGGGATAAGGTGGGGCACACTTACTTGTTCTCCACTGTCCCCTAGTTGTTAGGAGATACAGTTCCCAAGAGCCCAGGCCCAGAAACAAGCCCTTTTTCTTTGGCTTCTCTGGCTTCCTTCAATCCCACCAGAGGAACATTTGGTAAGTTTTCTCCTTGGTAGCATATTTTGGGTACTATTGAAAAAAATTGTTCCTTATAAAGAAAAGGCATATGTCAGCAGAGATGTTAGTTCCATGTCATTGCCTTCATGCCCCTTTCTTTGTTTCTATTCGTGGGCCAGATAGAGACACCCTTGACCTTTCTTTGAGGAAGTGGGGACTACTAGCTGGCCCACACCATGCCTTAACATTGATTGTTGGCTTTCAATGCTCAGAATCTCTCGTCTTCAATCTCTCCACCGCAGTCTGCATATCACATTTCTTTTCCAAGTAATGGCTCGTGTACCGTCCCCACTGGCAAATGCATTCATTTGTGTATTCAGCTAATTCTTACTGCTCCCGTATCATAAACCAGCACTCTACTAGATCCCAGGACAGCATGAATGAAACAAGATCCCTCTTCTTACAGAGTTTACATTGCAGATGGGGAGCAGAGCAATAAGTAAATATATTTACTTAAGTGAGATGTGAAGCACATGTGTTTCGAGCAGATGGCTGACTCGATCTAACATGCATTTTGAAAGGACCGTTCTCATTGCTGTGAGGAGACCGGACAAGGGTGGAAGTAGACTAAGTTATGAGGCTGTCGTAATAATATGTTAGAGATCTAGAGATCATTTATTAGTTATGGTAGAGATGGAGAAATAGTTGAATTGGGGATATGTACTGAAGTTGAGCCTTCCAGCCTCCTAGCAGATTGGGGAAGATGTAATGAGAGGAGATAGAAGCAAATCTTACATTGAAAGGTGGTGAGGAAGCAGATGCTGCCACATTCCTCCTGGAGGGTCTTTGGACTTCTGCCATGATAACCCAAACCTCTTCCAGAAGTTTCATGGGTGAAAGAACAGTAGGACTGGGGCCGCACCTGTGCCTCAGTGGGTAGGGTGCCGGCCCCATATACCGAGGGTGGTGGGTTCAAACCCGGCCCTGGCCAAACTGCAACAAAAAAATAGCCAGGTCTCATGGCGGGTGCCTGTAGTTGCAGCTACTCAGGAGGCTGAGGCAAGAGAATCGCCTAAACCCGGGAATTGGAGGTTGCTGTGAGCAGTGTGACACCACAGCACTCTACCCAGGGTGATAAAGTGAGACTTTGTCTCTACAAAAAAAAAAAAAAAATAGTAGGACTGCCTCGGAAAGGATATTTATTAACTTGTCTGGGCTATGCTGGGAATGGCAGCAGGTGTTTAACTAGACCCGGAAACATGAACAGAGCTCTGCTGCCGGAGAACACACCACACCGCGCTCCTCGCCGGCAGTGCTGGGGTGTCAGGCTGCTCTGCTGAGGGGTCAGCAGTGGTTCCTTGTACTGTGCTCCCTACTTTCCATCAATAGTTGACGTCTAATTGGCAACAGCGGGCCTACATCTTGAAGGAGGAATTGAGAGGAGGCACTGTGGGAGTATGTGAGCATATGATATAAACAAAATTGTTTTTCTCTTACTGTTCCCATAGCGCAAAGCATTGTAACTCCCTATAGTTTTTTTACATCGCCCTTAAAGAACACAATTACTAGTTTTTAAGGCATCCTTGTAACTGAACTTTTGAAAAATTATTAGTAGATTTCTGGCTTTCCAGCACATGTCAAACCTCACCTTGGTATGGGCTGTCCTTCAGGTATGAAGGCCTGAAAAGCCAAATGTTGACCTAGGTTCAGGAGCACTTTACAGCTCCGCCGGCTCTGCCACTCACTTGTTGCAGGGACTACAGAAAGGTCTGATTGTTTCTGTTCATATTACTAATCTGATTTGCCTGCCAGGGCACTTTTTGGCCTTCTAAGTGAGCCTCCACTGTTAGTTCATGGCTCTGATTCAGTGTATAAGCCTATTGCTTTGTCTTAGATATGTCCAAAGAGGGGTGTTTTGCTTCAGTGGGCTCCAGGAACAAATAATAAAAAGTACAGCAAGTACAAGGCCAAGGACAGACCCAGTACACTCTTATCAGTCATCTGAAATATGCATAGCCTTTCCAAGACAAATATGGACTCCTGTTTCTAGGAAAACACCAAAAAGCACTTATCAATTACCCTGTATATGGTTTGTGGAAAAAGACAACATCAGCCTCCCCTGAAAGCCATAGCAAAGCAGATTCCTTTGGGCAACCAACAGCTAAGCGGCATGAGTTAGAGCTGCTGCGGATCCCAGACTGTGGCCTGGGACTAGTCCAGGGAGCGTTTCTTCCCTTCACGTGATGACTGTGTCCCTCACCCTTTACCCAAGCAACTGAACTCAGTTTGGAAGTCTAGAAACTTGGTGCATTCTTACTGAATACCCAGGGTCCCTCAGTCTTCTTCCTGACCCACTGCAAATCCAAGGCTGGCTGTCCTGAAGAGATTCTTAGGAAAGCAGAGTGTGACAAGTGGAATCTGTTAATAACAACAAGAGCCACCATTCTGTCCAGCATGGGCTGGACTGGCATTATTTTACTTCACGGCAGTCCTATAAGGTAATAGGCATTGTCATCCTGTTCCACAGAGAAAATTGAAACTAAGGAAGTTAACTTACTATGATCACATAGCTAGATGGTGGCAGCGGGACGCAGAGTCCAGTGGGCGTCCTTATCCATGGTCTTATAATGGATTCACAGGCAATACCGTACTTCAGTTCTGTCCATTAAATTCAGAGTATCTTATATTAAGTAGTACTTTCATCTTAGGTGAGGAAGGGATATCATTTTAACCTTAACATTTCACTTCTTTGCTTTTTGTCCACACACTCATCTAGGACTCAAGCACAGAGGGTTCGGAAGCCGCGCTGCTGCATGGGGCCCCAGGGGCTACTTCCCCGCTATTCTGAGAGCCAGGCTGAAGGGCAGGAGCAGCTCTTCAAACTCACGGACAACATACAAGATGAATTGTAAGTTGGAGCCCTGGAGAACTGGCCCTATTGGTCCACTGAGTTTCTTTTCTGTCTTTGAGTCCAAGAAGTTTGCATCTAATCCAAGTTATTGTCATGACTCTTAGATCTTGGAACTGGTTCACGAATTCTGTGCCCTAGTTGTTTTATAGATTTAGATAAATAATAACTACTTATAAACAGCCTTTAACCCAAAGGAATATTTCTCAAACTATGCTCCATAGTCAGACCCTAGTGTTTTGTTCCTAGAAAATACTAGTGTCTTTCTAGTTCATAGACAGAAGATAATGGATAAAATGTTCTTAGATTTTTGTTGTTGTTTTTGAGACAGAGTCTTACTTTTGTTACCCTAGGTAGAGTGTCCTGGTGTCACAGCTCACATCAACCTCAAATTCTTGGGCTCAGATCCCCTTGCCTCAGCCTCCCTAGTAGCTCGGCCTGTAAGTGCCCACCACAATGTCCAGCTGTTTTTAGAGACAGGCTCTTGCTGTTGCTCTTGCTCAGGCTGGTCTCAAACTTCTGAGCTCAGCTCAGGCAATCCATCATCTTGGCCTTCCCGAGTGCTAGGATTATAGGTGTGAGCCACCACACCTAGCCAAAATGTTCTTAGTTTTAAGGGCTTTTTAACCCTTTAAAATTTTCTTAAACTTTGAGGTCCTGATGTTTGTTGCAGAATGCTAGCAAAACAAAACAAGTAAATAGCAAACACCTAGTAGTTGAACATTTGGAAATGTGATTTTCTTAAGACCATTTATTACTCTTTAAATATGGATCCTTACATGTGTGAATTCTCGTCTTCAGTTAGTGAAATTACATCTGGTCATATGGTAAAATTAAATGTGTAGCTATTTTAGGATAGTTTTCAGAGACCCCTATAACATAAAAGTGCTCTAAAACCTGAATAGGTGTTAGAACCACCAACCCAGAGGAAACAGTTATGTCTAGTGAAGAGCAAAAGGACAGTTTAATTTCTTTTAATGCTTATGTGTCTCCTTTACAACAGGCTGGGGTGGGGCAGTTCTGAGCACAGTGAGTATTTTGGGGCCAGTGGAGCAGCATCTGAAGCACAGGTCAATTCAGGGTAGTCTTGACATCTCTGTTAGAGACAGTGTTAGGTGGACCTCGTCTTGTAATGCCATAGCAGTATTTGAATGGGAATATCAGAAATCAGTTCCAGCTTTCATTTGTTGCTGCATAGAATGGCATTTTCCTAGATACATCTTGTATAACCTACACTCCTGTGGTGCTATTGGAAGGTCTCTTGAGAACAGTTCTATTTTGTTGTCTTAGTCTGCTCAGGTTGTCAAAACAAAGTAACAAAGGCTGTGTAGCTTGAACAACAGAAATTTGTTTCTCACAATTCTGGAGGCTGGAAACGTCCAAGATCACAGTACTAGCCAACTCTGTCCCTGATGATGGTTCTCTTCCCAGCTCGCAGACATCCTCCTACTCACTGTGTCCTCACACGGTGCGGGGAGAGAGGGTGCTCTCTGGAGACTCTTACAAGGACACCGATCTTGTTGGCTCAAGGCCCTAACCTGTTGACCTCATTCAACCATGATTACTCCCTTACTCCAAATGGTCACATTGAGGATAGGGCTTTTCCATGTTGGGGTGGAGCAGGACTCAGACCATAGCAGATGTCACTACTAGGTTCTGCTATTTCAGTCTGACCTTAGCCCTTTTCATCATTCCAGTGCCCAGAGTCCCCATATGGTTCACTCCAGGGAGGACTTTATATTCCTGTCTTCTTTGGGGTGAGGATTTGGTGCCATAGCTGCATTTGATAGGACTTTGCAGATAGAGCCTTTGGCCCTTGGGTTTCAAGTCCAGAGAATTATTTCTCAGGCCTCGCAGGACTAGTGCAGAGTCTATAAGAATAGCCATCCCATGAGGGCTGGGACTTTTGTCTGTTCTATTCACTAAAGGATCCTCAGTACCTAGAATAGGGCCTGGCGTATAATAGGCATGTAAAAATATAGCTGGATATCTGCAACTTTGATTTGTATTCGTATGTGTCCACTGTTCAATCTTTTTGGGGGGGTCAGAGTTTGAGATTATAAATTATTGGATGTTGTGCTTTTAATTTCTTCCCCAATTCACCTCTATTCAAATCAAACCATCTCTGGTCCTCTTGAAATTCATTTGGGGGGGAAGATAGGCCCAAAACACAAGGGAGACTTGTATAGTACAGCCCACACAGGGCTGCCCCCACTAAGATATATACATTCAACATAACCAGGGAGAGCTACAGACTGGAATAAAATGAAATGAGTAAAATCAATCTCATAAAACTCATAAAATTCATATGAAGTAGGAAATGATATTGGTATGAATAAATTTTGACTTTATAGAGATAAAAACCATGTGTCTGCACCCAAGGGGGGGTTCAGTCTTGCCAGTGAATGTTGAAGGAGGCACGTGACTGTGGCCTTCCTCACAGCACAAAAAAGAAGGCATCAGGGTCCGGCAGACACTGTCAGCCGAGTCCTCAGTTGTCAGCCTGGGTCTTCACAGCGATGTGAACATGACACTCATCACTTTGCAGGAAGGGGGTACTCAGGAAAAGCACACGAGCGCCAAATTATACCTCTGACTTTTATCCTACATTTGTAATTAAAAACATGTTTAAAGACCTAATTATTTGCATATTTCCCTTCAGAGTTAACCCCTTAAAAGGGACTTTAATACCTTGCCCTACTGTTCTAACTAAATGTTTCCACATTTTTTTCCACTTAGACTCACTGTTCCACTTCTGGAAAATATTGTGTAATTACTTCCCGGCGGAGTGAAAACCCCGCAAAGTCCCCGGTGCCATGGTGACTTCAACTTTGTTCTCCCAGATAGAGTTGCATTTAGTATTTTCATTTTATTTAATTAATTAATATTAAAAAGATGGTCAGACCTAATTGACCAACTTCACTTTTTTTAAATCAACCAAATATTTCTCTGGTATATTGCAGAATTGTCATTGCTTCCCATTTTTCTCAATTTTGGTTTTGAAACAGGATCCTGGGTTAAGATGATAATGTAAAATTTATTGTATATGGTTAAATTAATTTTTCTTTCTTAACTAATGTCTAATTTGTAGCTAGAAACACATTTTCAGGGTCTTGTTTGTTTGTTTGTTTGAGACAGAGTTTTACTATGTCACCCTCGGTAGAGTGCCAGGGCATCACAGCTCACAGCAACCTCCAACTCTTGGGCTTAAGCAATTCTCTTGCCTCAGCCTCCCAAGTAGCTGGGACTACAGCTGCCCGCCATGACCCAGCTATTTTTTTGTTGCAGTTGTTGTTGTTTAGCTGGCCCTGGCTGGGTTCGAACCTCAGTGTACGTGGCTGACACCATAACCACTGTGCTATAGGTGCCAGGCTGCATTATCAGTTTTTAAAAAACATTTTATTTCTAGTATGTTGTCACAGGTAAAGGTATATTATCTGGGATTGTAAGGACCAGGGCGGCTCTTACCTTTGCAGAAAAGATGCTCAGGAGCAACCCACATGACCTAGGAGCTGCTCTCACAGAATTCTGTGTTCTAGAATTTAATAATTTGATTGTATTATTTAAATGGAGTTTTATTTCATTTTACTTTATTTATTTTTGAGATAGGATCTTGCTCTGTGACCCAGGCTGAAGTACAGTGGTGTCATCTTAGCTCAGCCTCAAACTCTTGGGCTTAACCAGTGCTCCCCCCTCAGTCTCACAAGTAGCTGGAACTAAACAGGCATGTGCCATCATACCCAGCTACTTTTTCTATTTCGTACAGAGATGGGATCCTGCTATGTTGCCCAAGCTAGTCTCAAACTCCTGGCCTCAAGAGTTCTTCAGCCTCAGCCTCCCAAAGTGCTAGGAATACAGGTGTGAACCACTACACCCAGCCTAAATGTAGTTTTAGAAAGTAACATTTAAGAAATTTTTTTTAATACAGAAGTATACACCCACCAGCCTCCTTTATGAAATAAACTCATAGATATAGTTAGCAAATTCAAGAGTACAGAGGAAAATAAAAAAGAGTAACAGTCTTTTCTCTCAGTCTCCTTGGTAAACATGCTGTTTGTGGTATTTTGTATCTTGTCTATTCTTCTTGAGAAACTGATTAAAGAGAAATCAGAAATTTTTTTTGAGCATGGGTTTTAATACTGATTTTTTTTTTTTTTGAGACAGAGTCCCACTCTGCCCCCATGGGTAAAATGCTGTGACCATATCTCACAGCATCCTCAAACTCTTGGGCTCAACTGATCCTCCTGCCTCAGCCTCCTGAGTAGCTAGAAATACGGGCACCAGCCACAATGCCCAGCTAACTTTTGTCTTTTTAGAGACAGGGTCTTGCTCTTGCTCAGGCTGGTCTCAAATTTATGAGCTCAAGCAATCCACCCACCTCAGCCTCCAAAAATGCTAGGATTATAGGCTTTGCCACCATGCCCAGCCTGTAATACTGATTTTAATATGCCTTATGGTAACTTACTGTTGAAACAAAAACAAAAGGCCAGTGTTTGGGGGAATGAAATAGAATTTATTAGCGTCCATTTTCTAAACCAAGAAATAATCTATCAGTAGCTATTGACACTTAGGGAATCAAGCATTCTTTGATATGTCACTGAATTAAAACTTTAATTTGGCAGGCTACTTAGCTGCTCTGATAAAAAGTTTATAACTTGCTAAATCTTTAATAAGTTACAGCAATAGTTCTGAAAGAATTTTTCAACTTTGCTACCAGGTAAAATATGTGTAGCATCTAGAGTGCACATATACTGAGAAATCCCCCTGGACCTTGCGATGTAATTTCACGTTATTTTCTGAGTGTCCGACACATAGATGTATTGAATCCTACAATATGTGAGGATGAGTAAGAAACTTGCTCTGTCCTCCACGGGTTCAGTCTAGCAGTCCAACTACCTGTAACATATGATTGCTGTTAAAACAGAAGTATGAGCAATGTGTTATGGGACCACAGACAGGAAATGATTAATTTATGCCTAGAAAGCTGGGGAAAGCTTCACAGAGAAGGCCGTGGGTGATTGACCTGACCTTCTAGGAGGAGGAGGAATGTGCTGAGGAGAGAAGGCACGGAGAGCAGTGGTGGGCCGAGGCCTGAGGCAGAAGAGCTCAGGGCATGTTCAGAGAATTCAGATTAGCCAGCATGGCAGCCGCTGGCAAGTGAGAAGGAAGGAGCAGGGGCTGGAAAGCCGGTAAGGGGAGTTCCAAGACCAGACTCCCAAGGCGTGGCCCTAACTGTCGTGCTAAGGAGCTTGCCTGTCTAAGCTTCTCTGTCTAGAACTTCTGTCTACAGAGGTTAAATTTTGAAGAAGAGGATCCCATTCAGAATTACATGTTATAAAATGAAGCCTTAATGGTAACAGAGAAGGGGGATCAGTTTAGAGAGACTGGAGGCAGAAATCTAGTTAGGAGGCCCTAGGAGTAATCCAGGTGATGGGCGAGCGAAGAGGCCTGAACACACGGCAGCTCTAAGGATGACTAGAAGGGGACAGCTTGGAGAGGTCTTCAGAGGGTTGCATCAGTGGGATCGGCAGACTGACTAAATTTGGAATCTGGTTGATGGGGACATCATCAGCTAAGACATGGGGTGCTGGCTTGGTGCATGTGGCTCAAGCGGCTAAGGCACCAAGCTACATACACCTGAGCCGGCAGGTTGGAATCCAGCCTGGACCCACCAAATAACGATGACGGCTGCAACCAAAAAATAGCAGGGCGTTGTGGCGGGCGCCTGTAGTCCCAGCTACTTGGGAGGCTGAGGCAGGGGAATCACTTGAGCCCAGGAGTGAGTTGGAGGTTTGCTGTGAGCTGTGATGCCACGGCACTCTACCCAGGGCAACAGCTTGAGGCTCCTGTCTCAAAAAAAAAGATGTAGGGTGCTGATGAGAGGACTAGAGAAGAAAGAGTAGCTCGGTTGTGAGCCCGCCGAGTGTGTGGCACTCATGGGGCATGCATGTGGAGACCTTCTGCAAAGGGCCTGGCATTAGGAGTGACACTAGGCTCAGACACAGAGTCAGGGGTCACAGATGGACCTGGTTGGGCTGACACATAGAGGTAAAGCTTGTTCGGGGAGCACTGCTTTTGCTGTAAGACAACACAGAACGTACTCTAAAAGGAGGTGAATAAGACATAAATAGAGTTGATAAAGCAAGAAAAGAGGACAGGAGGAAAAAGAAAGAAATCAAACAGGGTAGGTGAAACAGTTACTTGGCAGATTTCTCTCTCTCTGAGAGAACTTGGTTCTGAACTTGTTTTGCCCATGGCCTGTTAGAGGGACATCCATTTTTGTGACCAGCTGGTGAAAGGAGAAGAGGGTCATCCCCACAGGATCAGGGTGACTTGGCACCTGTTCTCCACAGAGGAAAGAAACAACCAGACCCACCATCGACAGGGTCTCTTCTATGCTGAGCTCGTATGTAGGTGAGCGCTGACGTCTCATAGATCAGCCCTGCAGGGGAGAGGACTTGATCCTTGGTCTACACATCAGGCAGGAAAGCTCTGAGCAAAGCTGTCTGGCTGGTGAGAGCCAGGGCAGCTGCTCCCATGGCACATCTATGTGTGCCTTGAGGAGAACATCGTCACCTGCCACAGAGGGAAAGGGCTGCAGCTATTGCTGATAATGGTGCTGGTGTTTAGAGAATACCTCTGTGGTTCATGACTATTAGTAAGAGCAGATTCTACTTCTATGGCACTGAATCTTGGCAGATCCACCTACCACCTACTTTTAGCACCTGTCAACGTGGGGAAGGGGTTCTTTTCCATAGCTGTTTCTTCTCCCAGAAGAAACTCTGATGCTGATCCCCTAGGCTGGAGTGTCCTCTTTTTTCTCTCTTTAATGGAGCATTAAAACTTTTAACTGGCTTGGCGCCTGTGGCTCAAGTGGCTAAGGCGCCAGCCACATACACCTGAGCTGGCGGGTTCAAATCCAGCCTGGGCCCGCCAAACAACAATGACGGCTGCAACCAAAAAATAGCCAGGCGTTGTGGTGGGTGCCTGTAGTCCCAGCTATTTGGGAGGCAGAGACAGAAGAATCACTTGAGCCCAGGAGTTGGAGGTTGCTGTGAGCTGTGATGCCAGGGTACCCTACCAAGGGCAACAGCTTGAGGCTTTATCTCAAAAATAAAATAAATTAAACTTTTAACTGAAGTTTAAAAATTGTATGAAAGTCCTTTTTTTTATTTGAGCCAGGGTTTTGCTCATATTGCCCTAGGTAGAGCTCAATGCAACCTCAGACTCCTCCTGGGCTCCCAAGATCCTCCTGCCTCATCCTCCTGAGTAGCTAGGACTACTACAGACAGTTATATACCAACATGACACAGGCTAAATTTTTTTTTTTTTAAGAGATGGGGTCTCACTCTTGCTCAGACTGGTCTTGAACTTCCAGCCTCAAACAATCCTCCTGCCCTGGTCTTCCACAGTGCTAGTATTATAGGCACAGCTCCCATACCTGACCAAAATCCTGTTTTTTAATAGAATTGGTTGTTGTATCTATAGCAACCTAAAATGTGTCAACAGACCATGGGGTGACTTCTGTAGTTCTTATATTTGAAAGATAAAGCTTATCCGGATGCTTTGTGTTTCTGACCACATTTGTTCATTCTCTCTCCCTCTGAGTTAACAATAAGTCAGAGAACAGAAGGCAGGTGTTCAGGATCCACCTGAGACCACAGTGGATCTTCTTTCTGTGTCATCCCACGAGGTTTCCCCATAGTTACTCATTTGTGGACCCAGAATGGTCCTCACAGGAGGCTTGGTTAGACGGGGCTGAAGAGTGGACAGCCCTGTGTCGAGGCTGCAGAGCAGACTGCCAGGGGCATAATCGGACCTCTCCAGCGAGGCAGATGGAAGCCTTGGAAGACAAGGCCAAGAAGGGTGAGCGATGGCCTGTCACTTTAGAAAAAGGGACAGAGGAAGAGGCAGATGAGCAGAGGGGAAGAGCTGGGAGTCTTCTGCTTCTGCTGGACTCTCGTCACTCTGAGTTTTGGTTCCTTTTTCACAGAGGAACAAGTCTGGGACCAACCTCCATTAGACAAGGGGGCTAACCTGGAGCTGTTTTAATTATTCAGTGATATGGTTTCCAGATTTTGTAAAAAAGTAAAAATGAATAATGATGATGAAACCCACAGCCCTGGCTGCTGGTAGGGGGAGCGCCAGGGATGTGGCGGGAGGGTGGAGAGAAAGCTGCTGGCCAGGCCAGTCTGGGGTCACTTCTCAGCTACAGTGGCAGCTGCACTGTTCCCTGTTTTTCTTTGCCAGTCATACCCTTGGCTCTGATCTGCTTTAATTTGTAAAGACTTTAGAAAATGTCATGTAAATGTCAAAAAAAAAAAATGTTATCAGTAGCAGCTTCATGATGTGACTGGGGCCCCTGGACTCACAGAGGAGAGATCTGCAGATTCACAGAGCTGGTTTCCCCTGCTGACATGGCCAGGAATTCTTTCAACCTTTGTGAAGAAAGCTGGCAGATGTCATCATCCCCATTAGAGAGATGATGGGACTGAGCCCCAAGGAAAGTAACTGACTTGGCCGGAGTCGCCCAGCTGGGCAGGCTTTCCCTGCCTGCTAGGCCTGTGTGTTCCTCTGAGTCCTTTACCTTGTAGGAGAGCATCCCAGCTACAACTGCGCTTCCTCCAGAATTCTTCTGGCCTGATAGGAGACTCGTGCCGTCTGTGGCTTCTTAGAGAGGAGTCTGTTTTAAGGCCTTCAATGTGGTTTTCAGCCAGAGATGCCATCTTCCAGTAATTTACCAAAATGACAGAACACAAAGGAAAAGAGGAGAGGCCCCTGATACATGTTTTCTAGGCCCTTTAGATAACATGGAGTTGTTCCTTTGGCCACATACCTGGGAATCTACAAGAAAGGTGATATTGTAGACATCAAGGGAGTGGGTACTGTTCAAAAAGGCAGGCCACACAGATGTGACCATGGCAAAACTGGAAGAGTCTGCAGTGTTACCCAGCATGCTGTTGGCATTGTTGTAAACAAATAAGGGCAAGATTCTTGCCAAGAGGATTAATGTTTGTATTGAGCATATTAAGCACTCTAAGAGCCGAGATAGCTTCCTGAAACGCATGGAGGAAAATGATCAGGAAAAAAAAGTAAGTCAAAGAGAAAGGTACCTGGGTTCAACTGAAGCGCCAGCCTGCTCCACCCAGAGAAGCCCAGTTTGTGAGAACTAGCGGAAAGGAGCCTGAGCTCCTGGAACGCATTCCCTATGAATTCATGGCATAATAAGCATATGACATAGCACACAGGAGGACCAGTGGACCCATGTTTTTAGGTGTAAGAACCTATTTACTCCCCATGAGCTCACGGCATAATAGGTGTACAGCATAGCACACAGGATAACCAATTAGACCCCATGTAACAGTGATACAAGGTGCTGGAACCTATTTCCCATGAATTCAAAAGTCAATGTTTTGTCACACTCAATGGCAAGATGCCTCCCTGAGCTACTGGAGCCTCTTCCCTATGAATTCATGGGATGGTAGATAAAAATAATGGCCTACTGCTACTGTAAAAACGTTTCTTGTTCATTCACTAAAAGTACGATATTTTTCCCCCAAAGAAGTATTAAAGCAAATTTTAATGTGTCCTAAAAAAAAAAAGCCTTCAATGTGGCGAATGTGCCAGAAAAGCCAGCACTCAGGCTTGGGGTTGAGGGCAGCAGCCTGGATGGTAAGCCTAGGCCTGTTCTGTAGCCATGTGTGACTGTCAGCTACAGCCGGGGACATGCAGTGGGGCTGGGGGCACCTGTTCCCCTCCTCCCATGCTCAGGAGCCACTTCAGGGTTTCAGCTGGTGTTCCACACATTCTGACTGGCAGTGGTGCTTCCTGTTCATGTCAGGGTGCATTTCATCTCTGTCTGTCTGTCTCTCCGTCTCTCCTTCCCTGAAACAGTGCTTTCACACTCCATCAGCTTGATTCTGTGATGCAGCCCTTGCTACTGGCCATGGTGGGATCTGAGAAAGACTGTGCTAAGTGGCCTGAACACTAAAAGCTGCTGGGTCTTTCTCATTTTGGCATTGAGAGTTTACAAGTCTACACTCTTGGCATTGCCAACCAGTTACAAAAGAACAATAAAGTCCATTTTTTGTCACTGGAGTCTGTAATTAAAATGGCAGCTAGAACAAAGCAGACACTTACTGAGTACTTTGGAGGTGGCCAACTCAGTGGGGTGCCCAGGGAGACATGGAATGTAAGTGTGTTTGTGCCTCTTGTGGACTTACAGTTTAGAGAGCTGAGAGGCTTACCCAGGGCGTCCACACAGAAGGGACAAGTCAGTGTTTGGCAGTGCTTTGGGAGGACGCTGCAATTAAGCGCTCAAAGTGGGGGTGGGGGCTAGAGTATTTGAGGGGCTCTCTTGGAGAAGTTGGAACCATTTAGAGAGGTTAGGAGAATAAAGTGTGTGTCCTACGTGGACACAAGCTGAGCCAGGGTCCACCAGCCACTTAGGTCTGGAAGGAAAGTGGCCTGTCCTCCAACAGGCAGGCCACTTCTGGCCCCAGGAGTTTCTGTCTATATCAGAGGACTTTGCAGCTGCCAACCTGAGAACGGAGCCGCCTGTAGCCGGGTCCCAGAGCAGTTCCAGGTGGGGCTTGGCTCTGAGCACTGCAGTTCGGCAACTGGAGCTCCGCAGCCAATCTCGCTCAGCTCTTAGTATTCCTGCCACCTTCGTCCTCATCTACTGTCCCTTGACACTGCAGCCCCGTTGTGAAAGCCTGTCACAAGATGTAGGGGAGATAGCCAGGCTTGGGGGAGCTGTCACAGCCAAGTTTCCAAGGTTCACTACTCTCCATTCAATAGCTGAACAGAATGGTTTGCCGTGCATAAATTTCCACTTTAAAACCATGAGCTCCACGGAAGAGGTTTTCTCCTGAGTGGCCCTAAAGCTCCTAAAAGTAGTGACTACAGGTTTTGAAAATGAAGACTACAGCTTTCCCTACAAAAGCATTTTCTGATTTAACTAGGTTCCCTGTTCCCGGAGGTATGGACCGGAGACTGGGTGGCCTCTCATTAGAGCTTTGAGAGGAAGGGAATGAACACAGGCACACAAGCACTTTAATGTCCCACCATCTCCTCGTGTCGTGCAATTTGGTGAACCAGTTTAATTCTGCTTTTCCCCTTCACCGCTCCTGACCATGTCTTCTGGCCTCCTAGTATCTGCTTCCCTCTGCCAGGTGGGAACCTTCTCAGCTGCTCCTTCAGCTCAACATTAAAAAGCAATCTATTTTGTCCAAGAAATCCATTGTTACAATTTTCTCTAAGCTTTAAGCTATCTAAAAGCATACACACACATGCACAACCACACCCCCAAAAATAGAATTTCAAGATATAAAATTGTTTCTGTTATTGAACTGTTGGACGTCATCACTGGCTAACATGATTGAGCATCATTGGAAGGTGCTGTGCTATACACATGGGCCTCACACCTCCTGAGGCCAGGGTCTTAATTTACTAACATGGAAACTGAGCCACCTGGATGTGAGTGTAGTGAGGGAGGGAGCCTGGTCCACATTCAGCCCGTGGTGGGCCTCCACCTGACTTCAGAGAAGCCGGGTGCCATTCCTGTGCCCTCTCTTCCTTTGCAGCTTCATAGCTGTGGAGAACATCGACAGCTACTGTGTGCTCATCTCCTCCAAAGCTGTCTACTTCCTGAAGAGCGGCGACTACGTGGATCGAGAGGCCATTTTCCTAGAAGTCAAATACGATGATCTCTATCACTGCCTTGTCTCCAAAGACCATGGGAAGGTGTATGTGCAGGTCACCAAAAAAGCCGTGAGCACAAGCAGTGGTGTCTCCATCCCAGGGCCTTCCCACCAAAAGCCAATGGTGAGTCCACCCAGCCTCTGTCAGTGGGTGTGTCTGGGTCAGAGGTGGACGATCTCTATAGGCCTGCCCCCCGCTTCCCCTTTTCCAGCAGGAAATCATTTTGCAGGTTCAGGCTGGGCTGTTATTCATCCCAGGGGCGTTGTTTCTTAGTCCTGGACAGGGGACAGGCCCAAGACACAGTGGGGGGCAGTGCTGCCCTCCCAGCCAACCACTCATACCCCAGGCAAGTTAGTTGCTCACGTTGGTGCCTCAGTTGCTTCAGTTGCTGTCAGGACAGGGAGGGTATTGACACTTGCTCTAGTTGAGCAGCCAGCATGATACACAGGGTGTTTTATTCCTGAAATGTGATTCTTCAGTGCATCAAATCTAAGAAGTGCTGCATACACTGGCTTCACTAGTGTTTCTCCTGAAACAGTGGATTCCGTAATTTTTTGTTCTGTCCAAAGAAGCAGTATCTAGCATACTCAATAAATATTTGTGAATAAAAAAATTAGGGCGGTGCCTGTGGCTCAAAGGAGTAGGGCACTGGCCCCATATACCAGAGGTGGTGGGTTCAAACCCGGCCCTCACCAAAAACTGCAAAAAATGAAAAATAAATTAAAAATAAAATAGCTCGGCGCCTGTGACTCAATCGGCTAAGGCGCCAGCCACGTACACCTAAGGTGGCAGGTTTGAATCCCCAGCCCGAGCCCGCCAAACAACAATGATGGCTGCAACCAAAAAATGGCCGGGTAAAAAATAAAAAATAAAATAAAATAATTACACTGTGCCTCCTAAGGGGGCAAAGTATTAAGAGAACTTTCTTATTTTTTTGAGACAGAACCTCAAGCTATCCCCCTGGGTAGAGTGCCATGGCATCACAGCTCATAGCAACCTCCAACTCCTGGGCTCAAGCGAGTCTCCTGCCTCAGCCTCCCAAGTTGCTGGGACCACAGGCGCCTGCCACAACACCTGGCCATTTTTTGGTTGCAGCCGTCATTGCTGTTTGGCGAGCCCGGATTGGATTCGAACCTGCCACCTTAGGTGTATGTGGCTGGTGCCTTAGCTACTTGAGCCACAGACACTGAGCCAAGAGAACTTTTAAATGATAAAGCTTCTGTTAATAACTAAATTCCCAAAGGGCAGTGCTGTGGGTCACTGGATGTCATGCCACATTGGCCCTACTTCACTGCTGGTGAGGGCAGGTGACCCCTTCCAGGTCATGTAGCCCAACCTGGGAGGAGCTGGGGTTCAACCCAGGTGGTGTAGCTCCAGAGCGCCCCTAGACTGCCGAGCCCCTGCCGCACTGCCTCTGCTCAGAGGTGCTGTCATACAGGGGGCGCAGTCTGAGGAAAACCACTGATCCCTGGCCCCAGTCTGACTTGGTGACTTGTCACCACGCTCAGCTGTTAGTCCTGCTCATTCTCCCCTGGTATGCCAGGATTTTCAAGCTGGCATTCAAGAACGATGTGTCATTCAAAGGGCATGCCTGTCTCTGGCCTTCCTGCAGATCAGAAATCACAGCCTCCTCGGGCCTCTCTCCTCAGGAGTCCTTTGACCTTTGCCTGCTCAGGAATGCACTTAGGTTTCTTTTGGCTTATGTAGGCTCCCTGGTTCCCTAAGTTAGAGCTAGTTGATTAAGAGGGTTAACACCCCATAGTGTAAGTATTTCTGTAAGTTCCTCTGCAGGGTGGGCAGCCTCGCCTCTTACAAGGCAGTGAAGGCCTCTTGGTAAGAAGGGCCTGGAGCATTTGTTTGCCGTCCTTCTTTCTTCTTTGACCCTGGCCAGACTTTGGATTTGAATCCCACAGGCTTTCCTTCCTCGTTGCTCCTTGTCTTCCCTCTGCAGATCCTCACAACTTAACCCGGGTCTCAGTTATGGGTCCTCAGTGTCAGGTGATTATGGGTCGGCTGCACAGTTGTCCAGGGAATGTGCTTAGAAAAACAGATTCCGGGGATCCACCCCAGACTTTTGAATTAGAATTAACTAGAAGTAGGCCCTGGGGAACCTGTATTATTTAGAGTGTTCCTCTATTCTGATAATGTGGCCGGCTGGAGCTGCTGCCTGGGAGGATTCCAGGTGCCCAAGTGCTCTGATTCCATTTTATTTCCCCACCTGAGGGACATTCTGTTCTCCTCCTTAGGTCCATGTGAAATCTGAGGTCCTCGCTGTCAAGTTATCACAAGAAATAAATTATGCAAAGAGCCTTTACTATGAACAGCAGCTTATGCTAAGACTCAATGAAAATCAAGGGCAGTTGGAGCTGGACTCCTGAGACACCCAGCAGCCTAAGAGACGCTCCCAGATGCAAACCCCAGGAAGAAAGGCTGCACTGTGGTATTAAATTAGAGGCAAAACCAGAATGAGGTTTGGGGAAGATGTCCAGGAATGAGGGAAAGTAAATCTTCGGGTGGGGCGGGGGGAAATACAAATAGAAACCATATTGATTTCTGAAGAAGGGAATTACTTTAGATTATGGGGAAGTAATTTTTAAAAGATATCGGTTGAATAACGTTAAAAAAAAGTACTGAGATGAATCTAATTTTTAGACTGCCCTGTATTTTGTTAACATGTATATATGTACAGCTATGTGTTTGTAAATACATAGGAGCGTTGCTGAACAGGGCCTGTGATGTGTGTAAAGGTTTGTTAACTGTAAAGTAATATAAAATTATATTGGATCTTCTATTGCACTAATTCTATATGTCTAATTCAGGGTACTCTCTATAGAAAGACATTCTTAAAAGTTGAGTGTTATGTCATAGCTTTGGAAACTAAAGTATTCAAAGTAGAGTGAATTGAGGTGAGATCTATGATATTCAGGAGTTAAGCCTTTAAAACCTTTGCTCATCCAGGCTGGAGCTGTGAGCCAAACTATTCCAGACCAGAGCTGGCCCTTCAGAAGGGCCTGAGAGAGTGGCTAGGTAGTCCACCTTTAATTTTTCACCCCCATTTAACAGATAGTTTTTAGATTGTCACAGATTCTTTTTTAAGTTATCTATCTGACTTTCTCCTGACTAGTCTTGCCAAATTTAGCGGGAAAATTGTGTTCCATTACCACACACACACACAAATCAGCATTATAAGTTTTTCTCGGATTATTATTAGAGGTTTGAAACATTGGCAGGCTCTATTGACTTAGAAGGGAAAAAATCCCATTGAACTGTTGTAACAGACCAAAAACCTACAATAAGATTATTCTCTTTCCTGGACAACAACACAGGATGAGATTCTGGGACTGTTTTCTTTTTAATAAAACCACCTGCTGGCATCAGCTCCACAGCTGTAGAAGACATGAGAGATGGCAACTCTAGGACGAAAAGGAAGACAGAGAATTCCAGAAAAGGGAATGAAACAAGTGTATTAAAAAGCTGTGTTTGTAAGCTTTTTGTGAAACTAAGATTTGGCCAAAGCAACTCTTGTCCTTGGTTTTAAATTCTAGCCAGTAACAAGACCTAGTGTGTGCACCCTCTCCTTCCTGGGCCTTGTTTTTGGTGTTTTTGCTTTTCTGTAAAGAATATGCAAATAGGGAAAGAAAAGGGGGATGGGGGCTTTACTTTAGAATGAATGACTCACCTTGTGATTTTTACATTTTTATTTTAATAAAGCTAATCAATTTCTACAACCTTATCACATGTAGCCGAGTCTGAGATGACTCAGTGGATCAGTGGATGTGTAGAGGGTTTTGGTGTTTATAACTCACCCCAATCCTTCCAAGACACAAATGAAGCTAATCTCTCCTGCTGCGCCCTCTCCCCTCCCTCCCCCCTTCCACATGTGTGTGTGTGTTTGTATGTTCATGTGCCCAGAGAGGAAAGGAGGGAGCTTTAATACAAATGCTATAGCTAAACAGTGTTTTTAAGGATTAGTTGTCTTGAACTCCAAGGTTTGGATAGTCTTCACCAGACTTCGAGTTAGTGGATTGCAAAATTGAAGTTTGGCTTTTGTGGAGTTGGGTGGGTTTATGTTTGTTTGTTTCTTTCTTGCTGGGTGGTAGTCATGACTGTGCTCCACAGGATCCAGCAGGACATCCCAGTGTGAACCCTCCCCATCTTCCTCACCACCTCCCTCCTTGCACCCCCATAAGTTTGGCTTCTGGTTCTGTCCCCAGTAACCCACGGCCTGAGATCATGATCTCTTAAAAATGAGACTCTCCAAAGGGTTGGTTGTATGCATCAGTGAGCGTTCTGTCTCTGGAACAAAGTCACTTGAAATGTCTTTATTAAATCAAAGAGTAGGCTCGGCGCCTGTGGCTCAATCAGCTAAGGCGCCAGCCACGTACACACCTAAGGTGGCGGGTTCGAATCCCTATCCCGTGCCCACGAAACAACAATGATGGCTGCAACCAAAAAATGGCGGGGCGTTGCGGTGGGCGCCTGTGGTCCCAGCTACTTGGGAGGCAGAGGCAGGAGACTCGCTTGAGCCCAGGAGTTGGAGGTTGCTATGAGCTGTGATGCCATGGCACTCTACCCAGGGGGATAGCTTGAGGCTCCGTCTCA
>CAUYQV010107040.1:0-10684 GCA_963574575.1 Galagoides demidoff
GGTCCCAGCTACTTGGGAGGCTGAGGCAGGAGACTCGCTTGAGCCCAGGAGTTGGAGGTTGCTATGAGCTGTGATGCCATAGCACTCTACCCAGGGGGATAGCTTGAGGCTCCGTCTCAAAAAAAAAAAAAAAAAAAAACACTGTCATTTTCTCGGATTCTCAAAATATATTTTGACTCCCTGTTAATACTTGACCCATCCTTCCTCATCGTGATGGTGTGAAGTCATAAAAGAACGTAGTCAGCAGCCCTTTGTTAAACTTCTGTCCCGTGCACGAGAGAGAGAGAGAGAGAGAGAGAGAGAGAGAGAGAGAGAGGTATAAACAGACTGGGAGCTGGGCTGAGGGAACAGCAGGGTTTGGTGGCAGTGTGCCAGGTGGATTGATGAAAAGCATAGGCAGCTCTAAAATTACATGAATCCAAGATAATAAGGGTTTTTAGTTATTGCTATTAGTAATAAGAATGTCAA
Organism: Galagoides demidoff; assembly: GCA_963574575.1. Taxonomy (NCBI): domain Eukaryota; kingdom Metazoa; phylum Chordata; class Mammalia; order Primates; family Galagidae; genus Galagoides; species Galagoides demidoff. The sequence continues at coordinate 469 of CAUYQV010107040.1, forward strand.
ACAGTTGACAGTGTGAGAGATTTTAAAGTAATGGACTGGAAAATACTGTCTACTTCCAAAAGCACTTCTGAAGTGCGGCCTGAGGGGTGAGAGTAAGAAGGGAGAACTTGAGAGAAAAAAGGGGAGATTTCAGTAGCAGCCACCAGTGTAAAACTACAGATATTCCCGTCATTACTGAAAATATTTTGTTCAGAGCAATCTGAGGAGATGCTTCAGTAGCTTGATCCGGCCTCTATGTTTTACTTATAAATGTCTGGCAGATAAACTTACCCAAACATTTTCAGTTTCTCATGATCACATGCCGGTTACTTTAATGAAATGCGTGTTCCTATGTGTTTAAATTTATGTGCATGATGTCATCAGCCCACAGTCTGTGAAGGAAACTTTTCATAGAAGTAGTGACTACTTAAGAGACGTATGGTGTTGGGATCGTTGGAAACTTTATATCTGGAAAATTTCCCAATGAGAGATATTTTTCCATTGAGCTTTATTTACTGAGAAAAGGCCCAAGATAACTTTATAACACATTATTAGCCCAGTTCATCCTTTCTTGTGCAGTTTTACTCATTGTGAATTTTCACATATAAAACTTCTATGTATCTTTTAGAAATTTTATAGGAATATTTTGTGTGTTGCTACTTTATTTTTTAAAAGGAAGTGGGAAGAATTTAAGTCATTAATACAGATCAAAATTCTGTGTCTAGATGTTTTTATATCCCTGGAAAGTTGTTCAAAATCATCTTGGTAAGGAACTTCAAAATATTTATGTAAAACAAACATCTAGTACTGATTGTGTAGAGAACTATATCCCAAAGTCAAGTTCTAGGACTTTTGGGAAGCTTTCATGACTTAGTCAAAGGTTCCCTTGGGACATAGGAATTTTTGGAGAAAAGAACAATAACAAAAAAAAAATTGGAAATTTTTATACTGGCATGCAGCAAAGAATTCTGAGGAAAATGTTTCCTGACAGGTTTTTTTCTTTTGCGGGGGTGGTGTCCTGGGTTTGAACCCATTACCTCCAACATATCAGGCCCACACCCTACTCCTTTGAGCCACAGGCACCACCACCTCCCGACAGGTTTTGTACTATATTTACCTACTACTTATTTATAGCTTAAGAGATTTTTAATTCATAAAACCTGCAAATTTATTTGTAAAAAGTGATAAGTAGATTTCATTAGCATATGCGATGCCCAATTTCCGTACCCTTCTATAATTATTTAAGGCAGAATTAGTAATGAGAATATCAGCGGAAAAATTCTGTTGATGTTTGAAATCCCCGACATGCCAACATAATTAAACAACATCTGTGCACACTTTGGCCCTGCTCCAAAACCAGTGATTACACGTCTAACGTTAATCTCAGCGTGTCTGCAAAAACTGTAAGAGTAAACATCTGGAATCTTTTTTTACCAAAGCTAAAATTATTATATAATCAGGTAAAAGAAAGAGCTTCTTACCCACAGAGGTGCTACGGAAAGTAGTTTGTGCATGTGGTTTTGTTTCCAGGCAGACTTGTCTGCATTAGAGGAGCAACTGCATTAGGGGAGTATCAGAGTCGATACTTCAACCGTCCTTGAAATGTGACTTTTCCTCTAAGGTGAATGTTAAGGCCAATTTTTAAAACATTGGCACAGATTTTAGTCGAACAATAAATACTCTGAAATGAGACTGAATGGGATCCATTGGAGGCCACGTAATCACCAAAACTCAGCTCTCGGGCCATTACAGAACATGGCAGAGCTCCTTTGAGCAGAAGAATTTGATATTTGCTCATGTAAGTGTTAAAACACTTAGTAAAACCGATGATCTTTTAGGTCGGAACAGAAAAACCACAAGTTGTTTATAGCATTTTTTTTTTCACAGTATAAAATTACAAGTGTAGTGAGCTCTTCCATATCTTTCTATATTTTTCTACAGTGTTTCTTGTTCAAGTCTAGTAAAGTATTATCTTCATTCTCTCATCCTAAGAATATAAATGGTTCCCCAAGAAAAATGACAGTATAAATATCCAGATTGTTGTTTTAGAGGGAAGAAGGTGGGTTTTGTGTGTGTGTGTATGTTTTTATGTTGGGCATAAGCTGAACGTGAGTATTATCTGTAGCAAGAAGGATTATGTATCAAATTTTTTTAAAAATATACTTCTTTCTGGAGATGAAAACTATTTGCATTTCATACACAAACCTGCGGGTCCCTGTCAGGGTTGCCACCCTCCAAGGACTCCAGAGTCAGACTACCTCTGATCTTAGCCTCCTCGTACACTAGCTGTATTGTATCAAGTTAGTTCATCTTTCCAAGCCCCCGGGTCCTCATTCGAGAGATGGGGCCGAGAATAATAGCATTACTTCAGTGGGTGATTTTGAGCTCTTACACGTGCCTGGTGAAGAGGAAGCACTGGACATCTGCTGCTGCCTTCCTCTCACCTTCGTCTCTTGGGCCGGACCCAGCACGGTGCCTGGGAGTGGCTGGGGAGTGGGGAAGGGCGGGGGAAGAGAACAGCTTGAGGGGGGTAGGGTGGGGGTGCAGCCCCCTCATGAGAGGGGGAGTAATTGAAGATGGGGCTGGAGCAAAGCAGGCAGCAGTAGAGACAGACATCCCCAAAGTTAGTGAGGAACATTTATAGATTCCAGACAGGCCCAGATATATATTAAGATCAGTTAAATGAGTGAGTGATCATTGGGCATGAATTAGATAGTTCTTGGATAGATGTGGGCTGAGAGAAGAAACTGATGAAGAGATTGTGAAAGTATGTGATCTTTGCACTCAGTTTGAGCCCTTGTGGTTAGAGGAATGAAGTCTGGGCTGGCTTTATGGTTTCATCTTTTAAGTATCTTCTTGGAGTTCGTGTTCTTCAACAATGAACATTTTTAAAAAAAAAAGAAATGTTAACTGTGTAAGTTCCTCTGTCTCTAGTCTACGTGCTTCTAAGCCGGTTATGGAAATAGGGACCATCAGTCACTAGACCCTACAAGAGTAAAATTGACTGGAAAGTCATTTCCCCAGATCAGAAGTCAGTGCCTGAAAAGAAGCTCATCAACTAACTTTGCCTCTCAGGTTAATGATTTTCATCAGTGGTATCGGACAGTTGGGAAAGCATCCATTAACAATTATAGGGAAACAGCAGAGTAATCATAAATCTCAAAAATAGAATATAGTTCATAACGACAAATGCATGTAGAAAATTAACGCCAAAGTGTTGTAGCAGAAAGTATATAGCAAGGCAAAACCAGTCCACAATGAATCTACATCCTGTTGTTGAATCTGCTGTATGATGTTTTTAAAAATATTTTTCATTTCATATCAGAAATTATAATAGGCTCGTTACATGAAAAAGATGTAATAATTCTACTGTTGACATCTTGTCCCACCCCTGGTGGAGTTCCCCTTCCTTCCTCTGTGCATTTTAGTAAGACCTAGAAAGTAGTTCTTTAATTTTGAAATACAGAAAGTAAATGAAAGAGAAAAAGGATTAGGAGATATTAATAGTTAACCTGGCAGAAAAGGATAATGAAGACTTTTTTCCTAAGATAATTTGCTTGATCATTCCCATTGAAAAGAATGAGTTTTAATTTGGGGAGTTGTAAGAATGATAAAACTCATAAAATCCTAGATAGGACACAGGACAGTTTCATCCTGCCCTTGAGGACTTAGGGATATTGTGTTGGCAAACCTCCTCTCAGTTTGGTTGTTTTCTGTTTTTTGCTTTTTTGAGATAAAGCCTCCCTTTGTCACCTTCGGTAGATTGCTGTGGCCTCATAGCTCACAGCAACCTCAAAACTCTTGGGCTGAAGCGATTCTCTTGTCCCAGCCTCCCAAGTAGCTGGGATTACAGGTACCTACCACAAGGCCCGTCTATTTTTAGAGACAAAGTTTCACTCTGGCTTAGGCTGGTCTCAAACTCATGAGCTCAGGCAATCCATCCACCTCAGCCTCCCGGAGTTCTATGATTACAGGTGTGAGCCACTATGCCCAGCCTCTCCCCTCAGTTTGTAAGATGGGGACAAGGTAATGCTATTCTTACCCCCCATCACCCCCAAATTCCATCTCTTGGTTGGTCACTGTGCTTATGAAACCTTCTGGTGTTAGAGTTGGAAAACCCCTGGCCTAAATGATTTCTAGATCCCTTTGAGCACTGCAGTCTATCTTCTTGCAAATACATGTACTTGGTGCTAAAAAATTATCAGTGAGTTAGAAGAAAGAATTTCTTGAAACAAAATGGGCATAAACAGCATGGAGATAGAGCACCTTCGTCTCAGTGAGTGTGAATGTAGCTCTGAAACACAACACACTCAGACTGTTGAATGATACAGAATTCAGCATAGACTACCCTTGTTTTCCTTGGTTTAAAAAAATTAGCTTCTTTTAATAGGCAGCAAAGAGAAATGGGAAGGAAATGGGTGAGAAACCACTTCATCCTCTCAATTTAATATGGAAAAGACAGTTGAATGTGCAGTTGGTACTGATTTACATATCTTTTTTTTTTTTTGAGACAAAGCCTCAAGCTGTCACCCTGGGTGGAGTGCTGTGGCATCATAGCTCACAGCAACCTCCAACTTCTGGGCTCAAGCGAGTCTCCTGCCTCCACCTCCCAAGTAACTGAGACTACAGGCGCCCACCACAACACCTGGCTATTTTTTGGTTGTAGCCATCATTGTTGTTTGGCGGGCCCAGGCTGGATTTGAACCCACCAGCTCAGGTGTATGTGGCTGGCGCCTTAGCCACTTGAGCCACAGGTGCCGAGCAGATTTGCATGTCTTAAGCTCAGTGATGTATTCTTAAAAAGGCTTCTGGAGTTTCTTCCGTATCCACCTTCTGACATGAGTTAGAAATACATAAGGGCTGACACAGAGGCTCACGCATATAATCCTTCCCCTCTGGTAGGCCGAGACAGGGGGATTGCTTGACTTCAGGAGTTAGAGACCTCTCACTCTGAGCAAGAGTGAGACCCTGTCTCTACTAAAAATAGAAAAACTAGCCGGACATTGTGGTGGGCACCTGTAGTCCTGGCTACTCCAGAGGCTGAGGCAAGAGGATTGCTCAAGCCCAAGAGTTTGAGGTTGCTCCGAGCTATGATCCCACGGCACTCAACCTAGGGCGACGGAATGAGACTGTCTCAAAAAAAAAAAAAAAATATGGAAGTGACATAATAAATTTTTAGATCAACAGTGGTAGAAACAGTCTAAATATTGTTTTGAGTCATTTCTCTATAATTGCAGGGCAGATCACAGGGATATCTGTGGCTCAGTTTATAGATTTGCCTCAAGCCCTTGGTCAAGATGGCTCTGTTCCCTGAACTGAAAATATCTTACTTAGAAATTAATAGAAAATTATTTAACAAAAATTAGGGTTCACCTATTATTGGAAATTTGATACTTATATTGAAAACAGGCAAGATGATTGTGAAACTAATACTGAATTTAGCCCAGAAGATTGGTAACTTGAATTTTTTTTAAAGTGTGTGTGATGAAGTACCAACTAAGTGATAGGGAGTTGATTGATTTTTACTTTTTTTTTTTTGCGACAGAGTCTCACTATGTCACCCTCAGTAGAGTGCTGTGGCATCACAGCTCACAGCAACCTCAAACTCTTGGGCTTAAGTGATTCTCTTGCTGAGCTCAGCCGCCCAAGTAGCTGGGATTACAGGTGCCTGCCACAATGCCCAGCTATTTTTTTTTGTTGTAGTTGTCATTGTTGTTTAGCAGGCCCAGGCTGGATTCAAACCCTCCTGCCTCAGTGTATGTGGCTGGTGCCCTAACCACTGAGGTGCCGAGGCTTATCTACTTTTTCTACTAAAATAGCATTGACTAGTGGCCTAATAATTTTTTTTATTTTTAAATTATAGCTGTGTACATTAATGCAGTCATGGAGTACAGTGTGGTGTTTTTATATAAAATTTGAAATACTTTCATCAGACTATTAACTAACTAACTCCAGTAAGATTAGCCCCTATCACAAAATCCCAAAAGCAGAGAAGTTGGCGTGGATATGGAAAAAAGGGAACACTTCTACACTGCTGGTGGGAATGCAAACTAATACATTCCTTTTGGAAAGACGTCTGGAGAACACTTAGAAAACTAAAAATAGAACTGCCATTTGCTCCTACAATTCCTTTATTAGGTATATACCCAGAAGGCCTAATAATTTTTAAAAATTCTGGGGTTTGTTGCCTAAAAAAAGCACACAGTGGATATAAAAGCCAGGAAACTGAATTCAGATAACTCCTTAACTGTGGCCAGGCAGTAGAAAGAGGTCTCCTGGTGTAGGCAGGGAGAGAATTTGAGAACAGTAAAGATACTGAATTTCATAATTCTGGAATTCTAAACATTATCAATGATAAAAAGCTGCTCGTCACCTGGGTAGATCTTTCCCACAGCCAGCTCCACCCCTCACTTCCTTTGACATGCTCTTTAAAAAGTAAACACTATACGAATAATTTTAAATTTTTATGCAAGTTATTTCTTATAGTTTTTACATTTTGTAAAGTTTTCTTTTGGTATTTCTAGAAGAGGGTAGAGTTTATCGTTATTTTACTACCAAGATGCCCTTTTATTATACCTTTTGTCAAAATCTTCATCCCAGGGCAGAGCCTGTGGCTCAAAAGGGTAGGGCGCCGGCCCCATATGCTGGAGGGGGTAGGTTCAAACCCAGCCCTGGCCAAAAAAAAAACTTCATCCCATTTTTAAACATTTTTTTTTTTTTGAGACAGAGCCTCAAGCTATCCCCCTGGGTAGAGTGCCATGGCATCACAGCTCATAGCAACCTCCAACTCCTGGGCTCAAGTGAATGTCCTGCCTCCACCTCCTAAGTAGCTGGGACCACAGGCGCCCGCCACAACGCCCGGCCATTTTTTGGTTGCAGCCATCGTTGTTTGGTGGGCCCGGGCTGGGGATTCGAACCCGACACCTTAGGTGTACGTGGCTGGCGCCTTAGCCGATTGAGCCACAGGCGCCGAGCCTTTTAAACATTTTATTAGCAAATTACATTTAATAATATTCTTGGGTTTTATTATTAGACATTTATAACTAGTGATCAGATTACTACTGAAACAAGTTTAGTGTGGTTAATTCAGCGTGATTATTTTCACTAGCAAATACTACATATATTTCATAGCATGGACAGCCTTTGTATGGCGGACCCCCAGGGCTACTCCTCAGTCCCCCCTGGAGCTTTTGCCTGGTGCTAGAGACCCTTTTCTAATTGCAGAGGTAAGAGCTTCACAAGAGTGGCCATGTCTGGAAACCAAGAGCTGCTCTAAAAGGTCACCACAACCCTTGTTTCCCAAGTCTAAAGGACTAAAGGAAAATAATGTCCCAAACAGCATGAACATGAAATAAAAAAAGGGAGGGAGAGGCAGACACGTGTTAAACCAAGCCCAGCTCATTGCTGCTTCCTCTTTGCTGGTAGCATCTTTCTACCCTGTGTGCACCCCCACCGTCACCGTACCTCGAGTTGTGATTGTACAACGAGGTGGGCACACCAGTTGCAAGTGACACATCACTTTGGGGGAACTGTTGCCACGGTAACAAAATAGTTTGCTTTCAGAATAGGGTCTTGCCTAATCTTTTATACCTTTATTCTTAGAGCAAAGCTTTGTTTCCATATCAAAGTCTCGGAACAACCTCAGTCCATGTGGAAATAGAAATGTCTAGAAGTAAAAATTGCAATGAAGACCACAAAGATTAAAGTAAACTAAAAATAGGTGGTTTTGACAGTTTCCTTCAGAGTGCTTTACTTTTTCAATTACGAACATCTCAGATCCTTCAGAGTTACTTATGTGCTTCTGTACTTTGTGTTTAAGCCCAGCTTCCGAGGCACATGGAAAAGCCCAAAGCTGCAGGACCTACTTTGTTTGAGTTTTAAATGTATCTGCATCACTTCTTACCCAGGGCACATTAAAAAAAAACCTTGAACAACCTACTCTTTAATTCGCAAGATTAATTTGAGAAAGTGATTCAAAATGCTTTGTTCTTTAAAATGTTCTTGTTTACACACACACACATAACACAAGTTTAAAAGGGAACATATTTAATTTGGTTGGTTTCCAACGAGATCGAATTAGTGCTCAGTGAAGCCTCAGCTCCCAGTGCGTCAAACTAGGGCATTGTTTTGTCTCTTGTTGGTTTTATTTAATTTGACTTTAGTGTCCTCACAATGAATTTTATTGCCCTGATAAATTACTCTTTTGTTTTCAAGGACAAATCCTCCTGTCACTCAGGTCTATGTCCGTCATGTCTAATAGAGCTTTATGGAACACTCAGACATTTATTCTTTCTATAGAATTTTAGGACTTTTCTCATTATTTTTCCATGGGAAATGTTTATGTTCTTAAAGTTTGCTTTTGAATTGTCTGTTTTTTGTTGTTGTTGTTGTTTTGTTTTTGAGACAGAGCCTCAAGCTGTCCCCCTGGGTAGAGTGCCATGGCATCACAGCTCACAGCAACCTCCAACTCCTGGGCTCAAGTGCGTCTCCTGCCTCAGCCTCCCAAATAGCTGGGACCACAGGCACCCGCCACAACGCCCGGCTATTTTTTGGTTGCAGCAGTCATTGTTGTTTGGCGGCCTGGATTCGAACCCGTCACCTTAGGTATATGTGGCTGGCGCCTTAGCCACTTGAGCCACAGACACCAAGCCGAATTGTCTGTTTTTAAAAACTATTTCAGTAGTATTCACATTGTGAAGCATTAGAATCTCACTACTGGAGGGAACTTCATGGATGTTCCTGTGAGTGGGTAGTGGACCATCAGTTTCATGGGGGATCTTTCCATGAAATTGGCCTATTGCTCAAAAAGTGAGTTATAGAATGACTCATGGCATTCCCAGAAGAATTAGCTTTGCTAAGTAGGTAGGAAAATCCTCATTCATCGTTTTGGCAGCTAGAATGTGACCTCTGTGTTCCCCGCAGTGAGTCTGGGAGGACGATCAGGGTGTTTGCGTGGGTAAAGTTCCGATTTCAGTGGTTGACTCCTGATCAAAGCTGCACATCAAAGGAGGAGGAGCAAAAAGGCCTTGATTCTTTATCTAGTTCTTGCCCCTTAACTCTTCTTTTTTTTTTTTTTTTTTAAGACAGAGTCTCATTCTGTTGCTCAGGCTGGAGTGCCATAGCTCACAGGAACCTCAAACTTCCTGGATTCAAGGGATCCTCCTGCTTCAGCTTCTGGAGTAGTTGGGACTACAGACACTCACCACAGTTCTGAGTTTTCTATTTTTAGCGGAGATGGGGTCTCACTCTTGCTCAGGCTGGTCTCTAACTCCTGAATTCAAGCTATCCTCCTGCCTGGGACTCCCAGATTGGTAGGATTGGATTATAGGCGTGAGCCACCGTGCCCCACCAATTTGTATCTTAACTCTGAAGTTGATCTGTTTAGCAGGGGTCCTCAAGCTTTTTAAACAGGGGGCCAGTTCACTGTCCCTCAGACCATTGGCGGGCTGGACTGTGGGCCCAGGGACAAGTCAGCTGCTCGAGTCAGAAAGAGGACAGGCAGCAGCGGCAAGAACACCCAGCAGGCTGGATAAATGTCCTAGGCAGGCTGCGTGTGGCCTACAGGAGTTAGGGAGTAGGTGGATGTTACAAAATGACAATGATGACTGCTTTGCCCAACTTTGCGGATTATCTAAGACTTATCAACACTGTTTTGCGAAACCTTTTTTTTTTTTTTTTTGCAGTTTTTGGCCAGGGCCAGGTTTGAACCTGCCACCTCTGGTATATGGGGCCAGCGCCCTACTCCTGGAGCCACAGGCACCGCCTGTTTTGCGAAACTTAATGATATGTTACGAGTACTAGTAGTTGATGATTCCATATCATCTTCCTTTGATTTTTCTAATAGTACAAATGAATTTTCATTCAGTGTTCTTGCCATATTACTTTTGAAGGAATCACCCTGTGACCTTGAAGTTGAGAGGAAGATTTTTGTATTTGTTTTTTACTTGTGAATGGATTTATTTAAAACAAAAGGTATGATGGCTCGATTTTTAGTAGAAATTACCTAGATTTAATAAACAACTATAGAAATAAATATTTATAATGTATAACAATTGTCTTATATATGTTCATATAATGTATAATAACCGCAGAGAGAAATATTTGTCATTTTTTTATAATTTTTTTTATTAGATCATAATTGTGTACATTAATTCTATCATAGGATACAGTGTGTTGCTTCCATATGCAGTTTGGAAAACTCTCATCCAACTGGCTAACATAGCCATCATGTCTTTCT
>CAUYQV010107041.1:0-10225 GCA_963574575.1 Galagoides demidoff
AAAAAATAGCTCCCAGCTACGTGGGAGGCTGAGGCAGGAGACTCGCTTGAGCCCAGGAGTTGGAGGTTGCTATGAGCTGTGATGCCATGGCACTCTACCCAGGGGGACAGCTTGAGGCTCTGTCTCAAAAAAAAAAAAAAAGATATTAGCTCTCGCCAATTTGGTTTATAGATTCAGTGTAATTCCAACTGAAATCTGAATATCATTTTTCTTTGTTGAAATTGCCAAGCTGATTTTTAAAAATGCAAAATTCTAAAAATTGCCCAAACCTTCTGTGGGAGATTTATGTGGGGGGCCTGGCTTTTCTAGGTCTCAAGTCTTATAAAGTTATAGTACTTATGATAGTATGGTACTATCTGTAGAACATCTAACACTACTAGCCCCATCCACATGTGCGAACTTGCTGTATGATAACAGTAATCCTGAAAAACCTTGGGGGAAAGGCCAATGCTTTCAGTAAATGTTCTAGGACAATGAGACATTCCGAGAAGATTTTTTTAAAAATCACCTTTTAACTTGTAACATGCAGACATATGCATACACACATACCAACTCTAGGTTGATTGTAGATCTAAATGTAAAACAGTAAAGCTTTTGAAAGATAATATATAGAAGAGTATCTTCAAGACATTCAGGTAGGAAAAGACTTTAAATAGGACATAACAGCACTAACTTTAATGAAGAGAAAGATATATATGACTGTATCAAAATTTTAAAAATTGTCAACATCATCACCCATGATAGGAAGCATTACTTCAACGGTATTCTCACCAAAAATTGCCTAACTTCAATCTACTTTAAACCTAAGAGACAGATGACACAATAACTGATCAATCCTCAACAGAAGTGTCAAGGTCATTAAAGACAAGCGAAGTCTAAAGAACTGTCACAGATCAGAGGAGCCTGAGGAATATGACAGCCAAATGCAGTGTGGAACTCTAAATTGGATCCTTGAACACAAAAAGAAAACTAAAAGAAAAATTTGTGAAATTTAAATAAAACATATTTTTTGGCTGATTAGTCAATGTAAATTTTCTGATGTTGATAATTTTATTATGGTTATGTAGGCTGTTAACATTAGGTGTTATTGGGTGAAGAATGTAAATGAGTTCTCTGTACTATTTTTGATATACTACTGTCTGTACTACTTGTACAATTTTACTATATGTCTAAAATTATTTCAAAATAAAAATTATAAAGGAGAACATCTGTATCAAAAACATCATTAAGAGGATCTGGGCTCATATCCAGAATATATCAAGAACTTCTGTGAAATCAACCCAACTGTTCATCAGTGTAGACATTTACGAATTAGTATATGAGATTCAGATATCAATTATGTCATATTTATTTGGAAGAAGGAAACCTCTTACCAACATTGCCACATTGGCACAAACAACATAAACATGGGGTAAAAGAACTATTTTGATTTTTTTTTTTAAAGAAATTCATCTTGGTTTACCCTTCAAAGGAAAGTCAAGGCCAGATAGTCTATGATACAGGAATAAAGTGTCATGAAGGGAATAAATCTGGATGAAGTGCATAAGCAGTGTTCAAAGAGATAAAGATGAAGGACATACAATGGCCATAGTTTCAGAGGAGCTTCAAACCCTAGAGTTAAAAATACCCTGAGAATTACAGCCAGCCTGAGCAATAGAGCAAGATCCCCTCTCTTTAAAAAACCCACAAGAGAAAAAAGATAGTTAAACTGTACTTCCTGGAGAGTCATATCTTTTTCTGTTGAATTTTGGCTTTCTATTAAGTGAAAAAATGGTTTTAATTTTTCCCCTATGGAGCTAACTCTCCTCTTTCTACCATTTGTAGATATATTTTCAGTTGATATTATATAACCTAATATAAAATTTGCCAAAATACAAATACATTGATAATATAGTTTAATATTAAGTATGTTTAGATTTCCTTCAGACATTCAAAATAATTAAACTATACATATTAAATGTAGTTTGTTGATGGAGTGTTATTTTTAGTCCTATATAAGAGAGTTAGAAATGATTTTCACAGAGCCCTGGTACTATAGCCCTTTAAAGCACTGATGCTTTTCAACAACTGGTTTATCACTGCTAAGACTTATATTCTAGAGCAAAAAATGGTAGGTTAATTAATTCATGTAGTATTACCCTGTGTTTCTTCAGAAAGAGCTTATGTAACATGTAGACAGGTAAGAGTAATTGAGGAAAATGGGGAAAGGAGCAGTGAGAATTGAAGAGGCAAGGGGGAAGCAAAGGCCATACAAATGAACAAAATTCATGCCAGGAAGAGTCATCCATGTGCACAAGGTGGTCACAAATGTGTCTACATTTTCTAGGGCATCAAGTAAAACATGACTGGATTTAATGATTCCACGCATCTAAGAAAACCCACTGGATTCCCAAGAGAAACAACATGAGGTTTCAGAGTACTGTTTCCCATAAGTCTCAGAGAGGACAGGGCATTATATAACATCCTTTTAGTAAACAAAGCAGTGGGTTACATAACTTGTTTCTTGTAATGCCAAAACAAAAATTTAGGAAAGCCAATAGACTATATTGCAGCTATACTGATCTTGCCGCTGTGGTGCTAGAGGAAATCATAAACTTTGTATCTCATAAATATAGATGGCAATCTTTACTATATGTAATTTCTCTCACTTCACATTTTAATAATGAGTTTGTAGCAGTATGTGTCAGAGGAAACCAAAGTACAGCTATTCTATTGAGATAAATGTGAAGCCATTTGTGTTAACATTCAGGCAAGCTGGCAATGGGATTAATACCCTTCCATGGAGGTTGAGACTATAACAAAGGTTAGTAAAGAAGCATGTTCTCTGTGTTCTCTGAATGGAGAAGGACCAAGGAAAAATTCTCAAACTGGGCCAAAATTTTCCCCAAGAAGTGGTTTGGGGTATATGGAAGCACACAAAGAGAGACTCAAAGCTATGGGCTCCATTTAACAGAGCATGACCATAGTTACTTGAGTATAGAACAGATATATTACACATATGTTATGTGCTTATATAGCTGCCTCTAACTATATAGTTGCCATTTCTTTAGGTAGAACATTGATATGGGAGGGCCAGCTTCCAATTTATGAAGAAATAAACTTACAGAGATACTTTAGATGGAATTCCTAGTAATCTAAAAATCTGGGAGAGTAAACAGTTGCTCCTAAATATGAATAAACTATATTCTGCATCCAGCCAGTGGGACTGTGCCAACAGAGTTGAGAAAGGTCTTAAAATAGTTCTAGTAAATCTAGCAGTAAATCTTCAAATGATAGGTTATTTACCTGAGATTTTGAAAATCAGGTCTTGAATACGCTGGACTACTACCAAGACCTCAGAAAGAATATGAAGACAGTTGACCTTGCTTAGCAGAGATGAGAAACCAAAGCTACTTAATATGTCTATCCGGGTGTAAATATTCAACTAAATTGCTAATTATTTCCTTATTTACAGTCTTCCAACATAGATTTATTTAATGAATTTAGTGAATTTAAGCAAGATTTAATTAAATAAAAGGGGTTTCTTATGATGTACATCATGGAATACTATGCAGCCCTAAAGAAAGATGGAGACTTTACCTCCTTTGTGTTTACATGGATGGAGCTGTAAAATATTCTTCTCAGCAAAGTATCTCAAGAATGGGAGAAAAAGTATCCAATGTACTCAGCCCTACTATGAAACTAATTTATAGCTTTCATAGCAAAGCTATAACCCAATTATAGCCCAAGAATATGGGGAAAGGGGAGAGGGAGAGGAGGGGAGGAATGAGGATGGGTGGAGGGAGGGTGATTGGTGGGATCACGCCTATGGTTCATCTTATAAGGGTACAAATGAATCTTTCTATATATAGAATATAAATGTCTTAACACAATAACTAAGAAAATGCCATGAAGGCTATGTTAACCAGTTTGATGAAAATATTTCAAATTGTATATAAAAACACCACACTGTACCCCATGACAGTATTAAGGTACACAGCTATGATTTAATAAAAAAAATTATGATTTTAATTTCATACATGGATGTGCTAATTTGATCAGCTTTTCCTCACTCTTTGTCTTACTTTGGGACAAAACATTTGAAACATATACAAATATGTTTGCACCTATGTTAATATGAGTGGCTATATTTCTATAAGCTAAAGGAAGAAGAGATTATAAAATTTTTTAGTTTCTGAGTTACTCTCTCACATAAATGAGATAGTTTTGGTGGTACACTCACTCTTTAAAGATAATAAAATAGAACTCAAGTTAATCAAATTATGTCAAAAAAATAGAATAAGTGAAGTTAAAAAATAGAATAACTCAAGTTAATCAAACTAAGGGAGCAGTCAAAGACATATTTGACTTTAGGGAAGAAAATTGTGAAAACATAAAAAATAGAAAAAGCACTTCCTAATAGCATCTGTAGCAACAGAAGATGCAAAGAAAAACACATGCCCTTTTTAGTTGGTTTGGGAAAAAAAAAAGATAAAGCTAACTGATGGGAAAAGAAAGATAAGGCTAAATCACATTGCCATTTATAAATTGCTTTACAATTAGAACATATTTATTTTTCTCTAGGAATAAGCACTGGACTGTGAGCTCCTAGAGGGGTTATAAGCTGAATACAATTCCCACCCATAAGAATTACTCACCCTCATTCTGATTTTTTTGGACTCATGAACATTTCATTCATAAAGATCCTTAAGAAATGAGATTCTCCTGTGTTCAAGATGGTAGTCTGATACCACGCGATGGTGTCAGACAGCCATGGTCAAGGTCAGATGGGAGGGAACTATGATCCCTGAGTATCTATTTTGTGTCAGTCTGTGCTATAGGCTCCACACAAACAATCTTGTTAAATTCTCAGAATAAACACAGAGGAGAATTTGGTGTCCTAGAAGTCAGAAAACATCACACATCTAGTGAGGGACAGAGACAGGAACTCAGCTCAGTTTTCTGACTCTGCCTTTTCCTCTGTGCTATGTCTTTTTCCAGGAAAGAGATGGGAGTGTGTTTGAATGCTCCCATCTCTTTCACTGAAGCTGACTCTTCATCTGAACCACCGGTGACATTCCATAGGAAAATGAGGCTGGCTAGATGCAGTGGCTCACACCATTAACCCCAGCACTTTGGGAGGCTTAGGCAAGAGGATTGCTTGACCCCCAAATTTCAACACTGCAGGGAGGTATGATCACACCATTGCAGTCCATCTGGGGTGACAGAGCAAATTTTTTTAAAAAAGCAAAACAAAGAAAATGACATCCTGTTCTATTTGAAATAAACATTTCTTACTTTTTGACTAATGAGTACTGGAGCATCATTTACAGAAGAGGCCCATTTGACGAAGTCAGCCACATCAATCCTGGGATCTCTGAGGAGTTTTTCCTTTAGTTCATAAGCGTAATTTCTGGTTCCACCTCGTATGAGTGAGATAACATCATCTATGAGGTTTTCTCTGATGATGTTTACTGAGAAGAGAAGGAGGAATTAAAAAGAAGCATTTGTAGTCCTGTGGTCAGTCACCAAGATGACATTTAAAAAAATTTGTTGAGCCCTTTTAGAATAGTATAGTATATTTATTGAATTTTAACTATAAAGAACGTTTATGCAATTTCTTCACCCCAACTCTGTAAGGGTGATTTTTATTAGTAGCCAATTGTAGATTTAAATCATATCTTTTAAAAATAAAATTAGTACAGATAATCTAGCTACATTGATAATTCACAGCTCATCACATGCACACGTGTACACACAAGCACAAAACATGACTTGAGGGTGTACTATATATTTTTTGTTGTAGATGTCTTCATAATTACATTTTGTACAGGTTTGCTTTAAACTATTTTAAGATTATAAAAAGATCAAAGACTACAAAAATGAATAACATGAAAAGGAAAATTTCTTTCCACTTCAAAATTCTACCCGTCCTTCCTTTCGTATCTCTCAGTAGACTAAGCCAATTTTGGCAAATCTCTACCAGTCTTTTAGAGTTGTGAATTTGTTTAACTGAAAAAGAATTTCAAGATGATTTCTCTTATGCTTCCTCATTTTCATGAGTGAGAAAAACTTAAGAGAGGTGGAGTGAACAGCCAAAGATTACACAGCTAGCTTAAGGGCCAAGTAGAGAAATTTACCACGTGATGGAAAATTCAGGCTTTTTTCTCACTTCATCAATGGTTTTCACCATGCCCACATCTTAATTGTTGGTGTATTTTTAAAAATATTAGGTTTTTTCCTGCTTCTGCCCCTCGACTATCAGTTGACATCTTTAAAGGTGTGTTTCAAACACTTGTATTTTCAAAAATGTTCTGGCTGTCCCCCCACACCGGATGGGCTGTAGGAGAGGAGGCGATTCATGGGCTTTAGCACCTTTTCTGGTGGCAGTAGACTTGAAGAGTTTTAAAGGATCTGACCCAGGGAAGAGGACATTCTACCAGTGCAAAAATGTTCTCAGGTACTTTTTTTTTTTTTTGCCATTTTTGACCCGGGCTGGGCTCGAACCCACCACTCCTGGTATATGAGGCCAGTGCCCTACTCCTTGAGCAACAGGCACTGCCCCATTCTCAGGTATTTTTGATTAAAGTAAAAGCTGAGAACTCCAGCACTACCTCATGCTTGTAAATCTGCTAACAGTTAACAATAGGAAGTAATATTTATACCAAAGATATTTATATGTTTTAAAAGGTTGCACACTGGCTCGGTGCCTATGGCTCAAGTGGCTGGGGCG
This sequence comes from Galagoides demidoff, assembly GCA_963574575.1. NCBI lineage: Eukaryota > Metazoa > Chordata > Mammalia > Primates > Galagidae > Galagoides > Galagoides demidoff. The sequence continues at coordinate 6,713 of CAUYQV010107041.1, forward strand.
CCAGCCACATACACCTAAGGTGGCGGGTTCAAATCCAGCCCGGGCTGCTAAACAACAATGACAGCTGCAACCAAAAAAATAGCCAGGGGTTTTGGTGGGTGCCTGTGGTCCCAGCTACTTAGAAGGCTGAGGCAGAAGACTTGCTTGAGCCCAGGAGTTGGAGGTTGCTGTGAGCTGTGATGCCACAGCACTCTACCGAGGGTGACAGCTTGCAGCTCTGTCTCAAAAAAAAAGGTTGCACACTGATTTAATGTTAAGGATGGATTAGAGATTTCAAGTCAGGAAGGTTAAGTTGGGGAAATGGTTTCCTTCATTTCCTTTGTCAACAGATGCACATAGCATTACCACTCAACCATGTGGAAGCTTTGCTGAAATTACAAGGAGAAAAGGAAACTTTTCCTCAAAATATATATATATTTTTTTACTATTGGCCTTCTACACTTGCCATGATAAATGTTCAAATCTGCAATGACCCTGCTGTGATGGGCACCCCTAGAGTTGTCCACCATACAACCTGCACTGTAGTGATATTGATGAGTATGTGTCCATGGGCTATCTGTGTTTATCATGGTTGGGAAACCACAGCAAAGATGAAACAGATTTTAAGCACCTTTAGTTTTTCTGAACAAAGAGGGTAGATAAAAAGGAGGGAAGACATTATGAGAGGGCAGTACTCATTACCATCTACCCCCAGCTTTTGAAAACCTACTGAGTTAAGCCATACTTACCAGTTCTCCCTTCACCTCTCTTTAAACAATCGGTTTTATTGATGTTAGCTTCAGCTGAGATTCCGGACAATGCCACAGACAAATCCAGATGATACCCAAGGCATCTTTTTATATCTCTCAGTTCAACACCTGTTTCATGTATTTATTTGAAAATTGTTAGATATTATCTATCACATCAAAAATAAATTACAATTTTTAAGAAACACACTTAGATTCTTAGACATGATTCAAATGCAAGGTCATGTTTGCTCTGCTTTGTCCTCATATTTAGAATCTAGTTGACTCCTTTTAACTTTCCTTATCAATTTAATGGCAAAGGACACATTACATTTACCACTTGGTTAAAAGTGATGAAGATAAGACTATGGTGGTTATTGTGAGGTCCTTTATCTCTACCATAGAAGGGTGCCAATACTGTTTGAAATGAATTGAATGCTTATTTCATGCCTGGCATTATTTTAAGCATTTTTGTATGTATTAACTAATTTAATTCTTGCATTGGCCTTATGAGGCGTTATTACTATCCTCATTTTGCATGTGACCATATGGAATCACAGGCAGTTAAGTACCTACTGATAGCTAATTACGCAGCTAGTTGTGAGCCAGGCTTGGATTTGACTCTAGAGACTTCTGGGTATTGAGCACTTCTGTATATCAACTTTATAATTTGGCATCATAATCTCTTGTTTCTCTTTGGAAGACAGTTCATCATTAAGGTAGCTGATTCATCACTTTGGACAGATGGCTTATGTACATGACAACTTTGTTTTGAACCTATGAATACAATTTAGTAGAAATCAATCTTGGAAGCTGATTCACTGAGGTATATAGATAGATGTCCAAATAGTTATTAGGAAGCAAAATCCTAGTATTTATTCAAAGTCCATCATTTAGTGTCTTTGACTCTTTGATTTAGAAAAAGTAACAATTCCTCTGTTTGAATGGTAAATAGCCTACACCTCAGCTCACTGACATTATCAGTTTTTTCACTTATTTATCATTCCTTATCTCTCTCTCTGCACGCAACCATGTGAAAGCTTTGCTGAAATTACAAGGAGAAAAGGAAACTTTTCTCTCTCTCACACATACAAATATGTGATTATATGTCCTGGAAGCCAAAATGCTTTATGAAAAAGGAAAGAGAAAAATTAAGTTAATCTCAGGGTTCCACAATGACTGCTACAGTAGATATCTGGGGGCATTTAGTCATTCATTCATCCAACAAATATATCTTGTGCACCCATAATTAGTTAGAAATTAGACATTAAAAATTATTATGTGGAATTTCCCATGGGAAAGGATGAGGGAGAATAAAAATGGAAGACTATGCCAGGAATCCAGAATTGTAGATTTCTAGCCTTATCCTTAAGAAACATGAGGACTCTGATTCTGAAGATAAGATGAAAAAATACCCAGGTGATCCCCAAGGACTTAAATTCTCTGCCTCAGCAGTGGAAAATTCCAAGTTCTGGCATTCCAATGGCTTGATCTTTAGGTACTGGCACTGGAGAGGTGAGAAAGATGACCTCTTCATGGGTACTAGGGCTGACCTAATCATCCTTCTCTATTGAGGCCAAAAGCTAAATAGATTTAAGTGGAAAGCTCTGACTTATCCAGCATTAAAGCATTCAGCTTATGGAATTCCCATCACCCCAAAGTAACTCCTAGAATGAGGGTGCTTGGCTTCTGATCGCCCTTGCTGAGCCTTTTGTCTTCTAATTTTTCAGTTACTCAAAACTGCAGTCCTCTTGTGCCCATCCCCTATTTGATATCTTTATCAACACAGCCTACCAAGTGGGGCTCATAGCAACCTCACCATGCTGCAGATGTTGCCCTGTGAGACAACACAGGGAATAGACTGCCCTCTGGGGAAGCGCTACCTGCCCGAGACAAGACTGAGGCGTCAAGAGCAGTTGGTTCTGGCCATGTCATATTTTTTCATCCATTGAATACTTACTTGAGAGAGAATACCCAGGAAAAGTATGTTCTGGAAGGACAAAAGGGCTTCTTACAGAAACTTAAGGACACTCCTGCAAAGCCCTCTCTATGGTGACTCAGCTCTTAAGAATTTGTAAATACTTAGCTTCTTGGAACCCTGAAACTAATGCTTGCTCTTTTTTCTGTAAATCCTGCCAATGCTTCAAGACCTCCAATAAGGAGACAGTATGATTGATCCTTTGTCTGCCTACTTGTGAGTCCTATAGAAGAACGGGGACAGAGCTGATGGGGAGCTCAGCCACCTTGAACACTTGTCTGCTGAAGCTCTGCCAGCTGGAATAAAGCCCCCTCCTCTTACAAACAGAGGTGTTTGGGTGATTCTTTCTCTCCACTGTGGCACATTTTCCTGCTACATATGGACTATGGGGATATTGTCAAGCTTTAAGATCAGTTATATTCTACTCTTCACTTGACACCTGACCCCATAAGAGCCATTGAAAGTGGCTTTTAGTGACATTTTCTTCCCTAAGAGACACACTCACTAACAGCAAGGCAGAGAGGAGTTATGCTGGCATCCATCACCTTCTTAAGGAATTTTATAACCTAGCCATAATCACTCTCACAAACAGATGATTAAAACTTAGTAGAATATCATGGAAGAAGCCCAAGTGCCCATCGATCCATTAATGGATCAACAAACTGTGGTACATGTACACCATGGAATACTATGCAGCCATTAAGAAGGATGGAGACTTTACGTCCTTCATGTTCACATGGATGGAGCTGGAGAATGTTCTTCTGAGCAAAGTATCACAAGAATGGAGGAAAAAGTATCCAATGTACACAC
>CAUYQV010107044.1:0-24797 GCA_963574575.1 Galagoides demidoff
TCCTTTTGACAAAGTCTCACATTGTAGACTGGTGAGGACTCAGCCTAACTCACAGCAACCTCAGCTCCTGGGCTCAAGAGATCCTCCTGCCTCAGCGTCCTGGGTAGCTGGACTGTAAGCATGTGCCACAACGCTTGGCTAATTTTTTCTATTTTTAGTATAGATAGGATCTCAATCTTTCTCATGCTGGTCTTGAACTCCTGAGCTCAAGGGATCCTCCTGCCTTTGTCTCTCAGAGTTCTAGGAGTTTAGGTGTGAGCACTGTGCCAGGACCCATGTATCACTTTTCATAGCTCCTCCCAGGATGCAGTACAGTGTGTGCCTTCCTCTGGACTGCTGATAAAGGACAGTGACCACTAATTCCATTGCATGGCAATGCAAGAATATAATTAGATTAGCTGCATAGAATTGTAATGTAGACTTCCCCCCTTAACTCAAGAATGCCAGTCTATAAAATAGAACTACACCTTCAAGCAAAAAAATGGAAAAAATGTACTTTGTCCATGATGCTTCCTAACAGTTGTTCATTTGTTTATTCATTTGTGCTCAAATATTTATTGAGTAGTTACTATTAGCCAGATATTGTTTGAGAAGCTGGGCATGCACCATCCTCGCCCTCAAAGAATGTAGGCTACAAGGTAGGTAACAGGTTTTTTCCGCCCCCCCCCCAAAATTGTGCTTATTCAAACTAATAGTTGAATTGTCTAATTTTGGTTTGGCTGGTAAAACAGTAAACAGGATTCCTTGTTTATTGTTTTCCTCAGTGTTATTACATAATCTAAATATATCATTTACTACATATGTGCTCAGCAACATCCCTTTTACTTTCCATTCACTGAAACCTTTGAAAGTCAATTAGATAGAATTAGATTACTCAAAATCCTGTGTTCATGGAAACTATCATTACTGGTCTATTCAAGGCCCATCCATCTACCTACCTAACATGTTGAAATTGATCTATAGATTTAATATTGTACCAAATATAATAATACGCTACAAAGCTACTATGCACGTAATTAAGGCAATTCTTAAAAGTGTCAGTGGTCAAGGACATTACTTTTTTTAATTGACCAGTGAACCAGAATAGAGAACCTGAAGTGGATTTATGCAACTTTTGGTTTATGAACGGGGATATAGTCAATCACTGAGGAAAGGAGAAACCACTGAATAAGTTGAACTGGGAAAAAATATGGCCACCAACACTACTGTAGATGGTTATATGTCAAAAGCTAAACTTGGAATCTTTTAGAAGAAAATATAGGCGAATACCTTTCTAACCTCTGTTGCAGAAGGATTTCTTGAACATAATACAAAAGTGCTAATCTTGAGAGGAGCAATACATTTGGCTATTGTAAAATTCAGTAAATTATATATTATCTGGACAAGTTGCTTATTTCTACTTTTGTGCCATTCCACTGTAGCTGGAATACTTTCTCCAGGACACCCCAAATACTTCCCTGAGCATCAAGCTCAAGAGCCTTCCTTGATAAATTCAACTCATCATTGCTTATTCCCTCAGCATTCTCAGATAATCAGTATAAACTTGTTTGCTGCATTTATGTATTCTCCTTGAATTCTGATCTTTTTCTGATATCCTGTCCACCTTGCTACATCGCCGACTCTCCTGACCCTGAGAACTCCTGTGTTTCGTGCTGTTTTCATGGCCTTACTTCCACTTGCCTTACCCATCCTGTAGCTTAACACGATGTTGTGCACTCAGTGGACATTCCATTAAGTGAAAGTTTGTTTTATGGACTGATTGCAAACATAGAGCTTTTACTCACTCTGATAATAAACTCTTCAAAAGTAGAACAGAATGGAGGTGGTTATCCAAGGAAGTAAAAAGAAAGAAAAAGATAGCACTTATTGTTTACACAAATAAATGCCTAACAGAGATCTGAAACAAGTTATGCAGACATATGGAAGAGATTTAAAAATATCCATTTACGCAGAAATTGTGAAGAAGGAAGAAAGCTGTGTAAACAAGCCAAATTAAGGAAAAATTACATATTAGAGTAGAGAAAGACAATAAGCAGCAAGTTTCAGAAAACACTTCAAATGGCAGTAGAATGTTCAAATAGGATGGCAGCAAATGAAAGTAAATGACTAGACTAATTAGGATTATAAGCAAGAGGTTCTTTGAAGATAAAAACCCAGATGTGTTTATGCCTTTTACTTTAGAAAAAGCAGGTGGAGAGGTACCTTTTTCAGACAACAATTTTCCTGAGACAACAGATGTAGGCAGTTAAAAAAAAAAAAAAAGGATACCTGCAAATAAATTAGACAAGGCAGCCATTCCAGATAGCCTGATTTTATCTTTATATGAAAGGAAGAAAGTGGCAAAGCATCACCGATTGAGACATTTAGAAGTTATCAGAGTCATAAGAGTTTCAAAATGATTAGTATATAACAAGATGGAATTAATCCATCAATTAAAGGTTATATAAGCTAAGCAGTGAATTTAGTTTGGGTATTTAAGATTTTCCAATTCCTTTGATTACTCAAAAATACCTTGATTGAAGGTGATTATTTGTAAATTTCAATGTCGCTGAAATATTACCCCTTGTAATGGTATACAATGAAATCAGGGTTCATCTGCGCTTCCGATTAAGGCTCATGAGTTATTCAGGCACCCAAAGAGTCTAATTATAAAACTGGTTCATATGTACAGTACATTTGTGACAGGAATACTGATGAAACCTTCTAAGCACAACTAGGTTCCAGTGGCACCATCCAGGTGCCTAAGGTTGGCATGTATTTTGTCTTGAAACCCAGACGACAGCAGCAATTACCGGGCAGTAATCCTATGCCTAGTGCTGCATGAAGTGCTGTCAGGTTAGGTGAAAGAAAGAAAAATGTTTTCAAATATTCTGCATGCTGTATGGATGAGTGATTAATATAGATGCATCCAGTCATTCATTTAGTCAGCTGTGGAAGGCATCTGAGGTCAGGGAAGAAGTGTAGAGGCTTCGGTGTCTGAAAATATGGGAACAAGCTCAGGCTCATGCCTTTTCTGGGTGACCTTGGGTAAGTCATTTACTCTTCCTGAGCCCCATCTGGTAAATGAGGGTGGGGATTTGGGGTTGGGGTGGAATATCTCCTTTATAAGGTTATTGTGAGCATTAATTTTGCTAATACATATGAAAATACTTTTTCATTTATTAACAATCTTGAAAATAAGGTCAAAGAGGATAAGAACCAAAAAGAAGCTTTGAGATTTAAGAATCAGTAGACCCGTGATGGAGTGTAAGTGGAAATAGCACTGAGGGCCTGACAGATCTGAATGAAGAGAGGAGGAAGTGGAGACAGCAAGTGGATGCAGTTTTTTCCAGAAGTTTCTTGTGTATGTACTTGTGTCTCAAAGTGGATTTTAAGCCAGAGATTGTATCTCATATAATTTTATAGGTTTAGTTCCACTCTAACTAGCTATAGAGCAGGGTATTGTGTGGAAATAATCTCTTAAAATATTAGTTAAATAAATGTTGACAAAGGAAAGAGCAATAGAAGATAATAGCTTTAGATGAAGTAAATTCAAGGGAGTTGAATTTTGTTTTGTCTTTTGGTTGTTCACACTTGGAAAATAGGAGGCTGCTGAATACATGAATTATAAGCTGTCAGTGAAAAAAGAGAGAAAGGTGGAAGGTATTGCAGAAATGTAGTCATTTTCTCAAATGATGGGTCCAGGCAGGAGGACGTGAGGTAAAGCATCTAAGAGAGGAGGGCTGTACTGAAAGAAGTCAGAGAAATTGGCCTTGGGAGTGCACGGAGAAGGCCTTACCTAGGACAGAAAATTTTGAGAAGTTCTGAGGTGTTCCTTGTTTTGTAGAACAAAGTTGACAGTGCTCAAGTCATATGGATTCTACTTTCCAGGAATGGAAGGGTTAAGCTTTTCTTGCTAAATAAGGGGGTGGGTGTGGGATTTATGTGGTCTGTTCCATAGAAAGTTAATATAAGAAATGGATAGTTGGGCTCGGCGCCTGTGGCTCAATCGGCTAAGGCACCAGCCATATACACCTAAGGTGGCGGGTTCATACCCCAGCCTGGGCCTGCCAAACGACAATGATGGCTGCAACCAAAAAAATGGCCAGGCGTTGTGGTGGGCGCCTGTGGTCCCAGCTACTTGGGAGGCTGAGGCGAGAGACTCGCTTGAGCCCAGGAGTTGGAGGTTGCTGTGAGCTGTGATGCCATGGCACTCCTACCCAGGGGGACAGCTTTAGGCTCCGTCTCAAAAAAAAAAAAAAAAAAAAAGAAAAAGAAATGGATATTTGAAAAGGACCTGAGGCAAGGATATCAGGGTATCAGGGTATCAGGAGTGATGAAAAGCAGAGACTGATTGTGAACCACTGCTTAGTAGTAGCAGGGAGGAAGAGGATGGGCTAGCTATTTAGTTGTTATTTGGGGAGTATACACAGGGCAAGAAAGGCTGCGATTATAACCTCAAATGGCCCAATCGGAGGGTACTCTTTTTTTCTTTCAATGAAAGAAAATAAACAAGGAACTTGGCTTGCAACTTGAAAATTGCTTGCAAGAGATAAACTTTCAAAACAGAGGTGAGGAAATATGAAGAAGAAACACTAATAAATGAAACTGTTTAGATACAGCAGTTTTTGTCTTGAGAAACATGAATTTCCTGTAACAGGGAAGCTCAACTAGGTCAGCGACTACCATAATTAGTTGTGACTAAAACAGATGAAATTTCATCCCATGAATTTTTGGACATGCTAAAGTGGTCTTCTACTGCTAACCTAGTTAGGCTAGTCCTTTTCCTTCGGTATCTAAATGTGTTTATATTTATTAGTTCTCATAACAAAATAAACATACATAAGAACCAATGAAATTTAGGTTCCACAAACTCTACATGATTTCAGCCAATGTTTGAACTACCTTGAGCATCACAACACTGCTGTAGCTGATGGTGTACAATACTTCTCTGCCGATTGAAAAGCACTTATTACTTTTGTAACAAAGTTAATATGTGAATAGATTCTACTTATAAAAAGTTTATTTAATGCACAGTAGGATTATTTGTCTTATTATTTCTCTTTTTTAAGGACTTACTTTGCTTCCAGTGTTTCCTTATTCAAACTATGGTATAATAAACCTTTCTGTCCAGACTGCTTTGCTTAGATGTGTGTGTCTGTAGAATAATGTGAGATTGTTGTGTTGAAGAAACGCAGGCCATATCAATTCACAGTCCCATCAATAGTGCATGAGAGTATGCCTGATTGTTTAGTAGTCTCATATAACATACAACTACTCCTTACTATGACAGAGAAAACTCTTTGTTGTCTTAGGTTTAAGGAAAGCATAACGTATGTGAAAGACAGGTCAGAAGGTATGCACCACGAAACACAATCATGAAGATGTATCCAAGTACGTATTGTGTGACCTACGTTGTGATTTTGAAATGTTATGTGTCAATCAGAAACTTCGTAAATCAACTTATATAGATGAGTTTTGCATGGCCTTTGATCTTTTCATGCATTGATTTACTTTGTTGTGATCATGCTATATTACAGTTATCTTCTCTGTTCCTTTTTATATCATCATCAATAATTTCCCATGTCACTAAGAAGTTCTAACAAATACCATTGAGAAGAGCTAAATAACATTCCTTTAGTGGGACTGATTTAGCCACTTCCTTTAGATTGCCTTCAGTTTTTACTTTCCTTAATAAAGCTACAATAAATATTTTTAGTGGCCCATGTAACCCCCCCACCCCCCATTTAGCATTATTTCCATAAGATATAGTCCTAGCTTGAAATTACCAACTAAGTCAACGGAAATAATCATGTTAAGAGTTTGATAAATATGGTAAACTGCGTTTAGAAAAATCAAACCAATCAGTAAGACGTCTATTTCACCACACCTTTGCCAAAATTGTTTTAACGATTTTTTAAAAGTTTGCTAATTTGATGCTATCTTATGCTGTTTCAAATAAATGTTTCTTTTGGGAGCATGGACATTGCACATATCTGTCTTCTGTCTACACAAAACCATCCTTTAAATTCATCTTTTGACCTTGGCTTTTGGTGGATGATTCTTTGCCTTGGGGGGAGGGGTGTCCTATGGGCTGCATGTTATTTAGTGGCATCTCTGCCCTCTGCAATATTCCTGACTCACAACAACCAAAGATTTCTCCAGACATTATCCCATGATGTTGTCCCCATGAGACAACCGGCTATGTCAGTGAAGATTAAAGAATAGTAAACTTCCCATTTAGTTAATTTGTATCTGAAGTGAGAAAATTTCATATGTGTGAAATGACCTCAAGCCAAGTCAGGCTGAAACGTGAAGAAGCTCACAGAGGTCACTTTGGAAAGCACCATGACAGAGCCAAAAGGGAACTGAATTCAGCTTCCCAAGATTGTGGTCCAAGAAGCTGGGACTAGAACTCAGCCTCAGGTTTTTTCCATAACCCCACCCTGTTGCTCAGGCCATTCCTACTCCCCTTTATAATTCATCTGGGTCTATGTCCTTTAAGGAACCTTTTCCAGTAATCCCATCTGAGCAACAATAATTTCAACTAGTCCCCTAGAACATGCCTGTATTAGCATGGGGTTTGATGTTGAAATGATTGTCACTTGTACTCTATGCTTAATCCCAATAGCTTAAAAATGCTTGGAAGGTACCTCTGACCACAAAGGGCACCCATAAAATGCGGTCATGTTGGTCAATTTCAATAGCATTTTTGGTTATTCTGTGAGGATTTTGATGACCCCTTAAACTGGCCAAGTGGTCCTGGCTCTTTATAAAGAGAAGGAAAGGAGCTTTGGCCAGTAGTAAGAAAGTGGAAAATGTGAGCAAAACCTATTTTCAAATTGAATAGATTATTAGCATTTTATCTCTAATAAAAATGATATATTGAAAAGGGAATGCTGAATTAGAAAATGTAGGGAAGGAGGCAAAGTGAAAATGTGATAGACAGAAGGGAGGGCAGCAGGGAGATGAGTACGGCGATAAAAAGAACAGCAGCAACTGTGGTCTGGTTGAGAATAAAACCATTTTCCTATCTAGGGATTGTGGATTATAAACTCTGTGTTGTTCACCATTATATCCTTTGGTGCCTAATGGAAAGACTTGTGCATTGAACACATAATATTTCTTGAAGATGTGACTGGATGACTATTGGTACCGGGCTTCTTCAGAATCTTTGCTACTGCAGAAAATCAGATCCTGTCCTTCACACATTTTTGAATCAGAATGAGAAATCACCAGCTGCATTTAAACTTGTGCTGAACACCTACAACCAGTATGGCTTAGGCCTGGGCACTGTAGGTGGAGGATGAATGCAAACAAAAGAAATAGTTGTTAGCTTTAAGGGTTTGACAATCTTACTGGACAAATGAGATGTGAGACAGCTAACATCTTTAAGGAGTTGTGTAGAGAAGCACACCTGGTTGTGGTCCCAAATAGAGACCAAAAGTTACAATGTATTTGGGATTTGTCAAGAAATAATGGTCTTTTCAGCTCTCTCAACTCCTTTTCTGCAACCCTGCCTTATGGGGGGTAGGTTGAGAATGATTCCAAAAGCTATGTTGATACTTGTAGAGTGGAAAACCCAAAACGTGAAACTATGGTGCTCTGCAAACAGATATTGAGCTGTTCTTTGTAAGGCACTATATATGAGGTTTTATAAGGGACTGAAGAATGAGTAGGATATGATTTTGACTTTAAGTGGAACTTTACAGTCTAATCAATACTTTTGATTAACCTCAAGAAGCAGCATACAAAGAGCTTTGTCAAGATCAGATAAACTTGGGTTAGAATTGTGGTTCTGCCAATTTATAATCTTGAACATACCCCCAAATTACTGATTCTCGCTTTCCCAGTCTGTAAATTGGCATTAACTTCTTCTTCCCAGATACTTAGAATAATAAAATGAGACGATGCACATAGGCAGTGTCTGCACCCGGCATTTGTTAAGAAGGGATAAGTGTTGGCTATTCCGACACTAAAAATTTTTGAAAATTATTCAACACAGTAAGTTCAACACTAATAATTTATCTAAAATTATGGCATAGGTTAAAATGGAAACTATTTTAAAAATACAGCCTGAAACCCACGGTACTGTCAGTGGAGAGCTCGCACAGTTCCTGGGCAGTTGGGAGTTAAATGCACAAGGGAACAAACTAAAGAACCGAGCCTAGAAAATAATTCAGCATTTTTGAAAAGAGTATTACCACATTCACATTTATAAAAGGTGAAAGAAAAAATCAAAATTGCAAATGCAGTTCAAAGAAGATTAATTATTTTATATTTATCTTGGAGCAAAGAGCCAAACAGGGGAATATGTGCTAACCAGGGTAATCACTTTGCAATCTAATCAGGAAAGGATTTGGGGGTATTGTGAAATTGGTACAGCCTTCATCTTGGGGCTGGAGGCTGTGCTGGATTAGGTTTCAAAGGGACAGATGCATAACAAGAGGCCCTGTTATTATTGTAAAGCCATGGTCAGGGTCTAGAAGGAATACCTTTACAATATTGATCACCTCTGGACACAAAAGATATTACTGTCTCACAGAAGGAACACAATGTCACAGCAAAGCATCCATTCTGCCAGATCTCAAGAAAATAAATTTTTATGAGGAATGGGTGAAAACAAACAGAGCTCAGTCACACTTGGGAAAAATGTGTAAATAATGAATCTAAGAATATCAAGATAAGTCATAATGTGTTCAATGCAACAAAGAAAGACATATTAGTGAGCGAGGAATTTAAATACATGAACCTTCTCTGCTGAGAGTAGTCAGATAAAAAAGTAAGATGAAAGAGAACTCAATCTCCAGTCAAAAAATAATTATAGGCCGAGAGGACAATTCTTTTCCAAAGAATACTAATGATTCACATAAAAACAGTCCCCCAAGACAGGGAGAAAAAAAAGAACATCATAGCTCCTCAAGTAAGCTTGAGATTTAAGGAGTGCTATATCCACTCACTTTCTGAATATAGATACTACAGTATCTGTATTTAAAATCAGATCTACAGTTGATTTTAAAGGTGATGAAGTCAGATTTTAAAATGTGAAACACAAATCAAATACTCAGAAATAACTTTAATATTTCCACTTAAAATAAACGTCTCCATTTTTTATACTTTTTTTTTTTAGAGAAAAAACTAATCTATGTCAAATTTGGAACTACTACATAAAACAACTTACTATCCTTAAAGATCTATCAATTGTATTATTTTTTAATCAAGCACATAAGAAAATGATACTAATTATTTTAAATACAGCAATCTTTTCTTGATCAAGATACTGAAAATTAAATGATCAAAAAAACCTCAAAATTTTTTGTTACAATTTATCATTATCTATCTTGAGTGGGCATATCTCCTTAAAACAATTACAAAAAGTGGTTTTCAACAAATATAAATTTCTTCGAACCTGAGTTAGGGCTGTTAAGCATAAATGTTATAAAATACTTACTCCACTAATTTTCACAACATGGTGAAAGTTGAAATAAAATATCATACAATATTTTCTGACATTTTCAAAATATTCACACACACTTATAAACAAATATAATTTAATAGGCTATTGACAAAATTTTATGTTATCTTCTTTTTAGTTGCTCTAAAAGTCTTGGACATGATTTGTTTCTTTTTTTTTAATTTTTGTATTTCGAATGCACTTTATTATTATTTAAAATTTTTTTTTTTTTTTTGCAGTTTTTGGCCGGGGCTGGGTTTGAACCCACCACCTCTGGCATATGGGGCCAGCCCCCTACTCCATTGAGCCACAGGCGCCGCCCTCAAATGCAGTTTAAACCTTAATGGCAAATATGGAGATAAGACTCCTATTTAATTCCCAAGTAATTATTAAAGTAAAGTATAGTTAACAAGTCTGTGTTTCACAGTTTGCAAAATATTTTTCCATTTGCTTTGTATACTTAGAATATCCTGATGAGGAGGAAATATTTATTTTCCCATATTAAAGGTGAGGAAACTGAAGTCTAGAGGGAATGCAAAGTGTCACACAGCTAGTAAATAAATACAAAGTTAGAAACCAAGCCCTGCTCATCCAACACAGGGCTCATGCTGTCCTCATTATCATTATACTGGAGCCATCCAAAAGTACAGTTATTGGAGAAAACTCTTGGTAGAAAAACGAAATGGAATTTATAAGACACATTGAAGGAAAGTTAGTAGAATACCACAAAAATAATGGAGGAAAGAGAAATATGAGCAAGACAGCTATCAACCAATGGTACCTGATATTCCTACACAGTCTCCAGAGAGACTGCACACACTATGGCTTTTGAGAATTACAGTCATCTCTAAGACAAGGATGATATAAGCAGTCCTGTCTTAGAGAACTAAACACCTAGACTTGGAAGTGACAGCCGAAAGTTGAATGCAGGTCTTCCTAGTCCAGTTTTCTTCCACGGCAAGAATAGTTTTCAAAATAGGACCCCCAACCTGGAGACTGGGGGCTTGCTGATGGCTGCAAAGTGATCCAAAATGTCTGTAGGACCTTGCTTTATAACATCTTATGTGCAAACTCATTTCTACTTTTATATAGTAAATGTAAATGATCTATGAAGTTTTCAAATTAGTTGATGTGGTACATATTATCATCGAGTTCTTTATTTACTTGAAAGTGTGAATTTATAGGTACATTTTAAAGAGGTCTTAAGTCTGCTTAAGAACTTTAACGTTTAGGAACCAATGTAACATTTACCTGATAAACACAAGAAGTAGAAAAAGGCTTTAATTAATCCCTTTCTGCAAAGTTCTTTCTTGGCGTTGGGAGCTGTTCCTTGCTGGGCTAGCCCTCAGGTGTGCTGCTATCCTGCCTACAGTTCTCTGAGTTAGTTTACTCCATTATTTCCAGAGAGGAGCAACAATGGTTCTAGGAAAATGGGCAGGGCTTGAGGACAAATAGCACTGGAAAGGCATTGTCAACGCCAAATTATCCAATAGGTCAAGTTTACAATCAGAAAATCAAGAGAGAATCTGTGTTACTTTTGTCTATACATTTAAATCTTGTGTTTTTTAGCTTACTGTTGTTTCCATATTGATGTACAGTTAGAGGGGAGGCACTGCTATTGTTCCGGTGCATGGGCCCCCAGAGGCCTTAATCCTGCCTGGGCTGAGGACACAAAGTTAGATCACAGGTGAAAATTTGGGAGTCGTGGGCTTGTATGTATTTTATGCTTCTTTCAGCTGTAAGGAAATGCAACCCTCAAATTATTCTTTATCCTGAGTCTTAGCTATAGGTGATTAAAAATAGACAGAGAGGAGAGAAGAATATAGCTGCAGTTTGCAGGACATAAAAAATGCACATGCTGCTAAACTGTGCAAACCACAGGGAACACTTCTCACAGGTGTTCCACTCTGCAAAGGTTACTCATTTGCCTCCAAGTGCAATCCAAGGTGTTCACTGGAGGCCTGAAGGAGCCCTTACCCCTTTCTCTGCAGCATAGAATCCTGGAGATTCCAATACTTGTCTGAGCTCAGTGGCTATCACTGTGACAACCACACTGTTCCCAATTCTAAAGTGTTCCTCTCGCAGAAGGCTTTGCCTCTGGAATTCCTATCTGCTAACGTTTCAGTTTACTGACCTTCAGGGACTCATGAAAGACTCTTTTTTCAATATAACCTTTAGTAATGGGAAGAGACTTTAAGATTATAATATTTTAAAAGATAATTTAAGCAATTATCATGACTTATATTGTTTTGGAATACAATGATTAAATGTTGGTGCTTGCCTCTTAGGGCAATTTCAACTAGGGTATGGTTTTAAGAATTAGCATACCAGTCAGTATCTGTCCTTAGTAATAAATGAGACTGCCTACCTGGGTGTGAAGGTGTTTGGATTCTAAAAACACAAAAACTGTAAATGGGATTTATGCCCTTTCTCATGCTGGTACCTTAGGTGTGCTGGCACTTGCCATAACCCTAAATTCCAAGGTGGCCCATAAACACAACTGCTGCTTTAGAAAGCTGCAGGGTGGTGTGCGCGTGTGTCAGATCTCAAGCCCACGCTGGAGAACAGGCTTTGGCTGGACGCTAAGATATTTACTCTGGACTATGCCAAGACATTAACAGCTGCGGGATTAATTATTTAAGGACTCAGTGTCAATCACAGGAGAACCAAAGAATAATACTTTAAAATCATCTTGTAAAAAGAAAAAAATCCTTGTTGTAGAACACAGCTCTCTTGCCATTTATGGCTTCAACTTCTCCCCCAAGAAGTAATTTCAGAAAACTGCTCCTTTAAAATTATTTTTCCTTTTTTCTTAAATGTTTTCTGAGTACTTTCCTTTTCAGATGCAAGCACCTTGGGCACGTTTGCACTGTTTTCAGAAGATGCCCTCCTTACATCAGGGTAACCGATGGCATGTTTTATTTCTGAAAACTTAAACACGGAAAAGAAACCCGGAGGAAAATGAGCCCCCCGCCCACGAGTCTTTCCAGATCCGCGGCGAGGTTGCGATGCCTTCCGCGCCGCGGGCCTTCCTGCCTCGGCCAAAAACGCCCAGGCTGCTCACTGTGGTCGGCGAGCCCAGAGCTGGTCAAGAGGAAAAACAAATACTAGTTGGTCTGCCTATCTCCACGAAGAGAGTTTCGCTCTGGCTTGACTAATATTTGAGACATCCACCCCACCGCGCGGCTTGGCATCTCGGTTTTGGGACTTCTGCCATTGCCAACAATTTCTCGAGGGACGCAAGCCCGGGGCTGAGGACGGCGCTGGACCCCGTCGCGGGGACCGAGCCTCCTCTCCCTCGCGGTGCGCGCACGCCTGGAAAGGCGGGATTTAAGGCAGCTATGCTGCGGGAGGCTCTGCAGTGTCAACGAGCCCCCAAACGGTCCCGCCTCATTCCCCCGGGTGTATGTGCCTCGCAAGTGTCTGCTTGGTAAACCGTCACAGCTTCGGGCGCGAGAGTGGCGTGGGCGCGTCCGAACCAGGCCAGGGGC
Organism: Galagoides demidoff; assembly: GCA_963574575.1. NCBI lineage: Eukaryota > Metazoa > Chordata > Mammalia > Primates > Galagidae > Galagoides > Galagoides demidoff. The sequence goes on from CAUYQV010107044.1 coordinate 12,925, forward strand.
CAGGCGGGCGCACCCCGCGGGCCCGGGGCACACGCCCCTCACCTGGGCGAGGCCGGGCGCGCAGGCGCTCAGCGCGGGGGCCGCGGCCGGGCGCCCCAGCCCCGCGCCGGCAAGAGTTGGACAGTTCCGGGGCCGCGCCTGGCCAAGCTGTCGCCGGCGCCACCTCCACTGCCGCCGCCACCGCCCGGGCTGCAGCAGCTCGCGGGAGAGCGTCTGCGCGAAGCCCCAGCGCAGCCCTGGCGGGACCGCCGCAACCAGCAGAGCGTGAGCAACAGCTTCCCGACCAGAGCAACCACTGCCCCGCGCGCCCGCGGCCCGCGCGCCGAGGTAAGCTCTGGGCGCCCAGCCCAGCCCCGCGCCCCCGGAACGGCGCCGCCTTCCTGCCCGGCCCACGCCCTCTTCCGCGGAGCAAGTGGGCACCTGGGCGCGCCGCCCCAGGGAATGGCCAGGAGCCCCCCCACCCCCTCCCCATAGAGTTTGCACTTTGTCCTGCGGTCCCACTTGTAGAGGAGGCGCCCAGGCGCCGCTCCCCAGGCTGCAGAGGACAGGCTCCTGCGAACCCCTGGAGTTAGGATTGGGTGGTGGAAGCCAGAGGAGCAGAGGAGTCCCTAGAGTAGGCTCCGGTTCCCAAGGACGCATGGGGAGGACGGAGAAGGGGAAAGGACGAGGAGGAGAGTGCCCCGCTGTGGTTAGCCGCAGCGCCTCTGCTACCTGAGCTGGGAAGTTTGGGTTTTTCTATTTGTTAAAGGGAAATGGGTAGTTTGGGGACAGAGGTATGGGAGGAGGCTAGCAGTCGCAGCTTGGGGTATCGGGTGAGTTCTGCAGCTGAAGGAAGGTGAGATAGGGTGATCAGGCAGAAAGGAGGTCCCCGAAGTTTGTACTTGCTGGGAGCCCTGAGAGGCGGCCTTGGCTCCTAAACGCTAGTGAAGGTGTCAGCGTAGGGTGGGAGGACACTGTGGGACTGCGGAAGGGACGAGGAGCAGAGAAGGGGGAGGACCATCTGCTTCGCCACTGTTCTGTGCGGGGGCCCGTTCGGAGAAGAGAGAGCTGGCAGGACGATGCTTCCCCGGAATGCTTCCTCAGACTTTGGAGGACAACCAGTTTTTATGGTGGACCTGGATGGGGAGTGCTGTGGGTCCTTCAGGGAAAATAAGTTGCCAAGTCCCCCCACCCCATGAACGCAAAATAAACACAGTTTTGGAATGCTCTCAAAAGTTCTTGAATTGGGGAATATCTGTCTTCATTTTCTTCCTTTTCACACAGAGATGAGGTTTGTAGTTCCTTTTGATTTTGCTTTGCTGAGGAGCAACACACCAAGGTGAATGCAAACTTTGTCAAGATGTAGCAATAGATATTCAAATAGAAGGAAGGAAGTATTTGTGCTATGTGGCCCTACCTAAAGTGTGGAAACCGGGAAACTGCAGCTTCCACGCAGTTCCTCAAACTATGGAAATACCTTTATCTAATTAAAGGAAAAAAGCCTTTCCACAAAGCCAGTAGGATACATCTTAGATAAAGGTTTTGGCTGGAAGGAACTAAACGTTTCAGGGTCTAATTTCACCGGTTTTCAGAGTCCTTTAATTTTATTTTGATGCCATATGTGCACTGAACATGTGCCGCCCCTTCCCTGTGGTAGATAAAGGCCTTGAGAATGCAAAATACTGCATTGCAAGTTATGTTGTTACTTGAGGCTTTTAAGATGAAAAAAATGTTGATTTGATCAAAGTGTTGGTTGTTTTTTCAGATTCTGTATTCCTATAAATGATTTGTGGATTTATAATTCACAGGCTTACCCGTTTCCAAAAGTGATCTGAGGAAGCTTGGGATGACAACCACAAATCAAGTAGCTATTCTTGTAGGTCTCCTTGACCTCCCTTGCATGCATTTATAGTGAAACGCTTTGGGGAAGGTGAATTCTCCTAATAAAGGAAACGTTACGGTCCTTTCTGGAATCATGCTGGTGATATTAATACTTTGCAGTGTAATTCTTTAAGTACTTACTTGCCTTATATTATTTTACATTACATAAGTAGTCATCTCTTTGTAGAAAGTTTAATAACCACTGTCCTGTATATTAAAAATAATGTCGATGTTCTACAGCATTTTAACAGATTGAGAGACCAAAAAGAGGACATTTAATGGATCCATTTTGAACTGAGGCAGAAAGGAAACCAATGAAGGTGTCTCCTCTATGGTCAACCTGGGAAGGAACTTTCATTATTACTTGTCACCCAAACACAGCCCATTAGTGAGATCTATCCGGAGCTGGTGGGTAACTACAAAGTACAACCATTTTATGAGGATCTATCAAAGTATGTCAGGTGCTCTCAGCATTCTTTTTCTCAGGCAAGTGACCTGGCACAGAGGAAAAAAAAACCTTCAAAACAAACCATACTGAAAGGTGAAATGCCTGCACAGAATGATGCTGTGTGGAGTTAGGCACTGTGAAAAAGACGAGGCTCTTAAGTCCTTGGATTAGGCACCATTCAATGCCCCCTAGACGCTTTCTTCCCACTGAATGTGAAGATACCGTTGTGTGATTTTGAACAGCAACAATTTATATTAAAAAAGAAAAAAAAGACATGAGCAATTAGCTAACTTCTCACTGGAGTGACTGCTTCATTTGTGGGAATCTTTCTTTGTTCACAGAAATAAAGAGCAAAATTGGCTTTCTGCTGTTCCTATAGGATTCTAAGTCTTCAAAGGTCTAAAGAACAGTGAGTGTGTGTGCCTGTCCCAGTTTCCCGTGGCTTTTTATGTGCTTCTGGTTTTGTGTTATAACCCCTCCACACTATTTCATTATCCCTGTTTTGCCACTCCCTGTTTCTGTCACTGTTCCTCCTGTGTTTCAATGTAGTCTTTTAACCTTTTCTTCCTTATTTTTTTTTTTTAATTCTGGGGATTTCTTTTGATTTTTGTTGCTGCATAGATAATAGATTATCTCCCTTTTTGCCCTTTTGTATGATATTTTGTATTCAGGGGTGTCTGTTTTTTATTAGTGCTAAATTATTTCCCCCCAAAGTGACATCCGACTCTGCTTTCCCTCTTAAATTTTATATTTACATTTCGAACCACCGAAGAGATAGTTTTTTTATTGCTGTCAGGTGCCTCAGCTTTAGTGTGTCTGAACTCTAATTAACATCTTTCTCCTAAATGAACAGAGTGACTCTGTTGTCTGTGTGTCAATTTTCCTATTTTTCCTAGCCTTTGAGGACCTTCCCAGGAACTTTGCTTCCCATGTGTAATTTGCAAACAAATCTACAGACTCCATCTCCACAATGCTTCATGATGCCTGCTTCTTCATCTTTCTATTCCCATGGCGATTGTCTTTGTTCAGTCTTCTTATCTCTTTCTAGAGACTGCCACGATGCTTCTTGACAGGTTTCCCATCTCTAATCTGTCCATTTTCAATTCATTTAACAGTGGGTTTTTCAGAGTAAGCTTCCCAAGGCAGAGCCAAGTTTAGTCACTGCCTATTAAACTGTTCCCCAGCCCCAGCACCTGACCAAATGACATATAAACCTCTTCTCAAAAAGTTAAGACTCTCTGCGTTTCAGCCCCCAAAGTAGCTCTGTATTTTTTACTTTGATCTCATTGATTGATCCACTCATTCATTTATTAATTGAATCACTGAATAGCTGAGTGCCTCTACACACCCAGCACAGTTCTGGGTTATCATTTCAAAAGCACCCAAGAATAGGCTCAGTGATACAGTTCAAAATTTATTTTTCAGTGTTGGAATCCGCTGTTGAAATATAATCTTGTGTGGATGAAATGGGGCCCAAGAAATCCCACTGGCCTCCTCTCCTGACCTTAGTAGTCCTGAGTTGTCTCAGGACTCCTCCTCAGTCAGGAGTCTGCTGGAAACAGTTTGCTCTAGACCAAGGGCAGTGTTTTCCTCAATAAGTATTTTTTTCTGAGTTCTGCATCTTTGCTTACACTGTTCCCCCTGCCCGGAATAGGCCCCCTCACTTCCCTGTAACTATTTCTACCTGTCAGAGAGTCAGTGCAATTGCTGCATGATTCTGATCTCCCTGTACCCTCTGGCTTCTGCTCCACCAAACCCTGTTACGTTTTGCTTGACCTCTTCCCATTGGAGCATGAGTCAAAGGCTTCCCTTCCTATGGGTGCTTTCTTCATTCTACCCCAAGGGCACTGCACTAACCTTGCCTAACCTTATACCTTCATTTCCTGAAATACCCAGCTCAGGGCCGGGCATACTGTCAGACCTCAACAAATAATTTAATTAGTTGAATTGACTTCTACCCACTTCTTGAGTCCCAACTTGTGCAATAGCTGTTTTTGTTTTGTAATACCTTAGTTTGGTTTTTCTTAAGTTGAGCCAGTGCTGCTTAAACTTTAATGTGGGTATAAATCATTAGGAAATCTTATTAAAATGAACATTCTGGTTGAGCAAATCTAAGATAAGGCCCGACATGCTACTTCTCTAGCAAACTCTCAGGTAATTTTAAATTGTTTATCCTTGAACCACGCTTTGAGCAGCAAGGCAGTAATGGTCCTTAACAGGTTGGGAGGTTCTGGCAGCCCCTGTCTCTCTGCCTGGAGATTTCCCCACAGTTAGTGTTTGTTTCAATATTACTTTCTATTTTAAAAGTACTGTAGGCCTGGACATGGTTTCTAAAGCTGAATGGGAAGTTTGTTTATTCCCTTGGTACTCTCTCCTTATTTTACTGCTCCATTACTGCAATTGCTCGTTCTCCCTACTGTGTCTTTCTCTGGCCAGTGCATTGCCTTGTTATATATTCCTCCTGCTTTTCCCATTCTTTGCAGATTGTGGCTGTTCTGCTTTCTCATTCTGCTTTGATTTTTTTTTTTTTTTTTTTTTTGCTTTCTGGTTCTTGAAATTCTCTTCAGGTGCCTTGGCTGACTCCCTGCCCCACCTGTTTTCCTACTGCTTCCAAAATTTTTCAGTGAAAGGAGCACTGAAATAGGGCGCAGGAGACTCAAACTCTGGTCTGCCTTATTGCTAGCGTGAGACGTGGGGTGAAGCTGTCTCTTTTCTGGGCTCCTCCAGCACTTGTGGATGGAGGGCGTGGGTTACACAACTTCCTGGGTCTACTGCAGCACTAACATGCCATGTGGAATCTTCACGTGAGGCAGAGGGAGCAGGTGGAGGGAGGAAGCACAAAGCGCCTGATGCTGCTGCTGTGCTGGATGCCCCGTCTGCTCTTCCTGTGGCAGGCTCCTCCTGTTCTAGATAAACAACTTGAACTTCCTTTGTTGTTCTCAGACTAATCGGAGGAGAAATATTCATATTTCTTAAGAAAAGGAATATTCCTTGATATCCTCTTATCCAGTTGTTCTCAGCCTGGGATTCACACTATAATCATTTCAGGAGCTTAAAAAAAATAGTGACGCTCTTAGCCCATATCTAGGGAATGGATTGATTTATTGGTATTTTTTAAATCTCCCCAAGTGATTCTAATTTCACCCTAGGTGCAGCACTATAGTATGTGGCCTGTAAAGGCATTGTAATGTGAGGGTTAAGAACATAGCATTGTTCTGAGTCAAACTGTGGCTTAGCCACTAACTAACTCTGAGAGCTTGGGTGAGAGAGGGGTCGCTTAACTTCTGTGGGCCTCATCTGTGAAATGGGTTGACTTGGCCGTTATGAGAAGTATATGACATAATGTCTGTAGAGCCAGCACCATGCACATTGTGGTTGTTTAAGAAATGAGCAGTTGTTTATCATGATAATCATTCTATTACAGCTTACACTCCCTGAGTCAGTAAAAGGTCATCTTGCCTTAGCTGAGGTAATGTTCTTCTTACCCTCTGTTCAGCTTCAAGATATCCAGCACCGTATAATCAGTTTGAAAGGAGATTAATGGGCATATTTTTCATAAGTCAGTGAAAAAATACAGAAGAAGAAACATAATATAATAATAAGAAACAATCAGCCCTGAGTTTTTGATTTGCTTGCTGCCACATCAACTTCATGATCTCGTAAATAGCAGAGATGGATTAAAATCCATATAAACTGATGACCAGGCTTTCATACTTACTTTGTGAGAAATGACATTAGTCTTTTAGTCAAGACAGTCCTCTCATCAACAAATAAAAAAGATCAAAATTCATGGACCTAAGAGCATTTCATTTTGGAAATAAATATGAATGCACAGAGCATTTACTTTTCTGATTTCATAATGGGAAACGGAATTTAAAAATAAAGAAGAAAAGCACACACAGAGTGATATCCCGTGCTGTGCAAGCTAATGCTAATCAACTTTCTCTTTCCTTTTTGGCTGAGATTCTGAAATAGCCATTATGATATTATGTTATCATTTTATCAGCAAAACAAAGATTAGGTAAATGGACAGAATATTAACTAAGGGCCCATATTTCATATTTTTCCCAATAAAGGGGTGCTCTGTAATTCCAGTGGGCCTGGGTAAAGGCCAAGCATCATTGTTATCATTATTAGGGATTGCCATCCTGGTATCCTTTGTATGCGAAATCACTGCAGATGAATACCATTTCCTACTCTGTTCTCTTAGAATACAAACATTTCATTTCTGCATTATTTACATTTTGATCAGGAAGCATACTTTTAGTTTCCAGTTAAATTCCCACAGCCTAATGTTTATTTTCCACAGTATGAAGTGTACTTTTTTATAACACAAGAAGATATGATGAAATTTTAAAAAGTACTTTGAGCTGCACTAAGGCCCATTGTGAGAGATAATGAGCTAATTCTTAGAAATATTTGCTTCAATGTACTAGTGTTAAAATTGTGTAAAATTCTACAGAGAGCTGTGATTTTTGCTGTGTATTGGTTAAAGTAGTCAGTCTGATGGGTAGTCTCTTATGTAAGGTTTGCGTAGTCTAGAGGCCTGGACTCTTAGTCATCTTATACTGATTTCAAACCAAGTTCAGATTGTGATTCTTCTCATGCTTGCTAGGTTGCTATTCCTGTGAACTATTAGGTAAGGATATGGAAATGAGTACTATTTGGTCAGAGACAATCATTAAATCATCAGCGTGTCTACAGAGTTAAAAATGATTTTTGTGCAAAATCTTCACTGATAAATTGAAAAAATGAGACCCAGAGAATTTAGAACATTTAAAATTTGAGCCTAGGGAAATAAAACATTGTAAGTAAGGGCAGAAAACTTCTACTCCTATTAACACTAGCATTTAGACTTCACATAAAAATTGTGTGGACGCCGTGATGTTCTCAGATTTGATACTTTGGAGGTGGGAAAACTTTTCCTCCCGGGGAGAGGTTTTACTTTATATATTATGAAAAATCTAATGCTTAGAATAAGAATACAAAGAATTACATATCATTATTTGCATACAAATATACATACTTGTATACATCCACGGGCATTGTGATTTTATATACACAAAATATTTTTATTTAAATGACTTGGTACGTTCTTAGATATCTGGAAATGAGGATGATAATGTGTATCTCATTCCTGCATATGTTGGAAGTAGTAGAGCCTAAAGGTAAAATTAGACTCTGGAGTTAGACTTGTGGATACAAATTCCAGCTCTTCCACTTACTAGCTGTGTGGTTTTGACTAACTTACTTCTCTGTGCCTTAGTTTCCCAAATCTAAAAGATGATAAAAGAGTCTTCCATGGAATTGTTATTGATAAAATGAGTTAATACACCTAACATCACAGTGTTCTTGGCACCTACAGTCCTTTCAGGGGTAGCCATAATGGTACATTATACAATTTAATTATTAATGTCAAACCTCACGGGTACACTGATTTCTTTGCCAGGACAACTTTTGCACTTCTGATTTTTGAGTCTTCAGTTCTAAATGATATATATCATTTCAATGATACATATTTTTTTGTTTTCTCACATATGTTTCCTTGTTTACTTTAGAGCAGTGGTTCTCAACTTTCCTAATGCCTGGATGTATTTTCATTGATACAAAGGGGTCGCGACCCACAGGTTGAGAACTGCTGCTTCAGAAAAACAAGGAAGTGAAGGATAATAGAAGTGTGGACTTGTAAGCACTACAAGGACTCTTCAATATCTGTAACCATGTAAAGCACAGGTGGATTTTTAACCAAATTTATAATGTGTCTTCTAGGACTTTTGGAAAGACCAAGTACACACAGCTTACCACAGCTTCTGCACGAATGTGCTTTCTGAACTTGGTCCACATATGTAAACCTGGAATGTTTGAAATTGACCCAAATTAGGGAGTGATCCAGGTGAAGGAGCCAACTTATGTGAACAGAGTGTGTGCAACAAGGGCAGACTCACTGGCAGACAGTCTTTTCTTAGGCACCTGCTCTATAGATGGATAGTCACCTCTTCTGGGTTCATAGGTGTTTAGTACCTGAATTGAATTTTCTGAGTTGGAATTTATAAAACCAAATAATTGGTATGAGAAAATTATCAACTTCAAGAATGCTGAAGAGTTGAAGTCCATATATACCTCATTACTATATATGTGGTTCTTAATGGTCAGTCTACTTTCATAGGAATCAAATCTTCAAGACTCAGAATGTGGAAAGTTGTTCCTTTTCTGCATAGTCTTCTCTTTCTGTCCCATGCCTGTTGTCACTGGGCTGGTTCTAAAAACATCTCTTGGAATTTGGCAAATGAAAGAAACCTTGGGAGCTTGCTAAAAGTGTAGATTCCTATAATTCACCCTTGAAGGCTCTGATTCATTGGGTCTAAGATGGGGCCTAGTAATCTAGGTATTTTATAAATATACGAGGTAAGTAAAAGATTAGTGCTAGTTCTCAATTGGGGATAAATATCAGAATTACCTGTGTGGTTCTTGGGAAAAGTCCAGCAAAATAGGCCAACTTCAGTTCTCCCATGCTACGTGAACCATAGTACACTCCTTCCTTGAGGAACCCATCCTGTGTGAATGCTGTAGATCAAGGTTGTGGTGTCTCATTGGCTGCTCACTGACCTTTACCAATAGGTTTCAGTCCACCGCTGTTTAGCCTGCCAGTGTGAGCCACCAGACACCTGCATCAGTATCCATGTGAGCTCACTTGGAGTATATGGATTACAGGGCCCAAACCTAACACTATAAAACCTAAAAGGAGGTGGTAAGAGGTGAGGTCCTAGAGCCAGCATTTTTTTTCTTGACTCCCCAGATGATAAGTATGATTGGACAGTGTTCTATAACTATTGCTTTATGGGGTTTTGACTTTGCCTCCATGGCTTACAGTTTCAGACAGTGCCAGTGGTTTTTGTAACCACAGCCACAGCACTGACCAGAGGGCTGGTATCAAGACCTCCTGGACTACTGAACTTCAGCAGTGTCTCTTCCTGTGCACGTCTCCAGGCTTCTTCCTTCTCTGCATCCTGGGAGCAGCCATTTGTCCTGTCCTTGTGGTTTTATGGTAGGAAACAACAGGCTGCTTCCTCTATGGGTTCTTCCTGTCTTTCCTTTTCCACAGCTGCCAAGTAGAGACCGAGATGCCTGTGCCAAATGTACAGATGTGATGGCACACATTCAAGCTGCTACTATTCTGGCAGGGACCCCTTTAAGCCCTTTCAAATCCTTGAATTCTCCATTGCCTCACTGTGTACAGCTTACATAAGCAAGGTTTAAATTTGTCAGGAATTTCACAGGTTCTTAGAGCTGTTGTCTTCCTCTCCTATTGCGTTGGAAAAGGAACAACATAATGTACTCTTGGCTGGCATGGGTCACTTGTAATCTGAGCTTTAGGAATACTTGCTTCCTGAAGTTGTGTTTCTGAATTATCAGGAAATTATCAAGATTTACAGTAAGAAAATTTGTTTACTGTGTCTGTGTAACAATTCTGAGTCTTCAGGGTGTGTACTTCAATGAATCCATTTAGAAATGAAAACTACAGAAATATTTAAGTTGCTATATAAAGAAATGAACAAAAATGACATTAAAATTCTTAAGCATTATGTTATGAATAGCCCTAATGCTTATCATTGATTATTTTAAAATCCAGCAATGGTGTTCTATTTTGTTAAATAATTCATTGTTATCAATAAAACTTCAGAGAGTGATTGAGGAGAAAGTGGCATAAAGGTTGACAGTTTAGCATCCCCTTGTTCTAGGGTCATGGTATGATTGAACCCTATGTTCAGCATGATTTAACCCTCTTAGATGTCAGCTTCTTTCTTCAGCGATCAGGGAAGGTTCAGTGGTTACTGAAGGGAGCAGAGGTTAGTGAAAAGTGAGTCATTGGCAAAAAGGTATACCTTATAGAACCAGCCAGGTTCAAATGTGAGAGGGAATTATGCATAGAGGAGATAACAATGGTTAGACCTTATAGATCTTCTCAAGAGGAAAATTACTGGTCACATGGCAAGTTTATTTTCTAACATTAAGAAAAAAAATTAAAATGCAAGATCTGAACTGTTCCGTGGGGCAAATTATGCTGGTGATTTGAGGAGCTCTCCACGGGATAGATTGTTAACAGTCTGTAGGGCTTGGGCTTAATTGGGAAGGTCATACCACTAACCCACTTCTTCGTCTCTCTCAGGCCATCTTCTGACCATGAGAAAGTGTGCACTAGGATCATGATTTCAGCACTGGCTGCAGCCACTGGAAGCAGCACAGCATGCTGAAAGACACACACATAAAATCTTTGTTAATCTCTCCGCCCCATCCATGGCTGCTGCTTCTTAACCCTCTTTAGCAAGAGGACAGGCATGTGCCTCACCATCTGGTGTCAGATAAAAAGGCTTCGAACAGACATGGTACTTGCCTACAAACACTTGAAGGGATGACATGTGGATAAGAAAGTATTTTCATTTTCTGAGGTTCCAGCAGGCACAACCAGATTTGATGGGTGGGATTCTAGGGAGGCAGATTTCAACTCAGTATGAGAAAGAACTTTCTAATGACTTAAACTGTCCAATAATGGTATGGCTGCCTTGGAGTTTTATCCTCACTATAGTTGAAAGTGTGTGGTAGGGGATGGGATTAGCCACCAGAAATAGTACAGAAGGAGTTCCTACATTGAGTGGAGCCTCAGTGGATCTGATCATGACAATCTGCCCCCTTCTTGGCATTACTGGTAAAATAATTTGAAGGGAGGAAGATATACTGGAAAAAGGTAGGGGAAGAGGTATTCCTGAACTCCTTAAAAGATGAAGGAACAACTGATTAACCTCCACCCCCTTCCAGCTTTTTATAATTTTTCTAGCTTTTAAACACATTGTGCATACTGAGTATCTACTGTGTGCCGTAACATTGTCTCATTTACTAGACAAAGGCACAAATTCCAGTGTGTCCTGTCTTAGTCTGAAATATGCATCTGTGTGCTGGCCCTCACATGGGGGAATTCCAGTGACTGGTCACAGGCCAGGCTGCACACTATCATGCCTGAGCTAATCTCCTGATAATCTTTCTGTGTTACTAAGATTGTACTGATATATTTGTATTGATTTCTCTCACTAGATTGTAAGCTACTTGAGGGCAGGCCTGCGACTTATTTATCAAATTAATGACTATGCAAGTGTCTGGGAAATAGTAAATAATAATGTTTATTACTGGATTTTTGATTATTCCTTCCATCACATCCCTCCCCCCAAAGACATACCTAGGGTGACTTTTATCCTCAGTGTAAGCAATGAAAAGGGAAATATATCAGAATATTCTTTGTCTTCCTGACCTTACCTCCCCAACCTGAATCACATTCTAATTACTTACCCTATCCATTCCATTTTGGGGGAGGAGAGAAAGAGTGAAGAGAATGAGGACAAAAAATCCCTAAAATTAGAGAAGGGAATACCACCTTTTTTTTTTTTATTAATTGATTTCTGTGTACATTGATGCCAACATGGGGTACATTGTGCTGTTTCATATACAATTTGAAACATCTTCATCAAGCTGGTTAACATAACTTTCATATCATTTGGTTAATCATTGTATCAAC
>CAUYQV010107047.1:0-13045 GCA_963574575.1 Galagoides demidoff
CACTGGATAAAATATTTAAACTTAAAACATGAAACTATAAAAATACTAGAAGAGAGTGCAAGGAAAATGCTTGAAGATACTAGCCTGGTAAAGTATTTTATGATAAACAATTGAAGCAACACCAAAAATTCTAGGATCTGATCAAGCTGAATAACTTCTGCACAGCTAAGGGATAAGTAAAGCAAATAGACAGCCTTCAGAATGGGAGAATATTTTTTCAGGTTATGTTTCCAACAGAGGTCTGATAACCACAATCCATAGACAAATCAAACTAATCAATAAGAAAAGAACAAACAATCCCATTCCTAGGTGGGCAAGACACTTGAACAGAAACTTCTCTGAAGATGACAGGCACATGGCATACAAACATTTGAAAAAATGCTCATCATCTTTAATCATCAGAGATATGTAAATCAAAACCACTTAGAGATATCACCTAACTCCCATAAGATTAGCTCATATAACAAAATCCCTATAGGCACTAAAAGTTGACCTGCCGTTTGATCCTACAATATCATTACTAGATATCTAGCCAGATAATCAAAAATCATTTAACGATAAAGACATTTACATCAGAATGTTTATTGCAGCCCAATTCACAATAGCCAAGTTGTGGAAGCAGCCTAAATGCCCGTCAACCCATGAATGGGTAAACAAATTGTAGTATATGTATATCATGGAATGCTATGTAGCCATTAAAGAGAGGGAAAACTTTACATCTTTTATGTTTACCTGCATGGAGCTGGTACATATTCTTCTTAGTAAAGTATCTCAAGAATGGGGGGAAAGTATCCATTGTATTCATAAGGGAAATGTAAGTCAAAACTACAGTGATGGATGACTTCAACCTTTTAGGATGGCTGTTATAAGATAAAAAGATGAAACAGAAAATAACATATCTTTGTAAGGGCATGGAGAAATTAGAATCCTTACGCATTGCTGATGAGAATATGAAATGGTACACCTGGTATAGAATATTTGTGGAATTTCCTCAAAAAATTAAGCATAAAATTACCATATATGGCAATACAGCAACTCCACTTCTGGGTATTTCAGCCTAACAATCTGAAAGCAAGAATTCTAATGGATACTATGTATTTGTACACCCATGTTTACAAATGTCTATTGACTGATGGATGAGCAAAATGTGTCACATCTACATGGTAGAATATTATTCAGCCTTAAAAATTATTGTAATAACAAATTTTAAAAAGAACTAAATATCTATTTATATACATAAATAAGATATAATGAAAATTGTAAAAAATTGATAGATGTATCAGACTACAGATTATATACAATTTAAGAGATAATTCGGGAGCTAGATGAAACTATTTGAAGAAATCATCCAGAATTTGGCTCACATTGACAAAGAGACAAAATAAAGGAGAGGTTAAAAAATATGAAGTATAGGTGAGAAAATATACTCAAATTAGAGTTCAGAAGATGATACAAAATGATGAAAAGGAAATTTTTAAAATAGATTCACCAAAAAAAACCCTCATAATTCTTGAATGACATCAATCTTCAGATTCATATATTCAGACAAATTTCTAGCAAAGTGAATGAAAACACATCTATCTATACCTAGTCACATGATACAGTAGTAAAAGTGTATAATACAGAAGAGATCTTACTTGTAAACTACCAGAAAATGAATTGTATGGTATGTATTTATACTAATTATGCTTCAATAAAATTGTGGGGAAAATGCAAAATTCTCTCTCTTGACAATATAATTGTGATTCTTTCCCAGTGTTATATCAGAAAAAAATGTTCTTTTTTAATTGTTGGGGATTCATTGAGGGTACAAGAAACCAGTTTACACTAATGGAAAAAATATTATTTATGTGCGTATTTTCTTGCTTAGGAAGGAAGGAATTAAGCAGTTTACGTTGATATTTTGGCTGTTTCTGTTTTCTCTTTTGTAAGTTAGATATTCATATACTTATGAATTTTTAGATGACAATGCTTTCTTACAGATTTTATGACTTTTTAAAATTTCAAACTTAGGTATTTACCTTGTACTTTTATTCACTGTGTTTTGATAAAGGTAATTTCACGCTTTTATGAAGATGATTTTTTTTTTTTTTTTTGTGAAACACAGTCTCACTTTGTCACCCATAGTAGAATGCCATGGCCTTACAGCTCACAGCAACCACAAACTCTTGCACTAAAGTGATTTTTTTGCCTGAGCCTCTCGTTTAGCCTGCACTACCAATGCCTACCACAAGGCCTGTCTAGTTTTAGAGAATGGGTCTCAGTCTTGTTCAGTCCAGTCTCGAACTCCTGAGCTCAAGCAATCCACTTGCTTTGGCCTCCCAGGATGCTAGGATTATAGGCATGAGACACTGTGTCCAGCATTATAAAGATAAATTTTTCAATATTGGAGAGAGAGGAAATACATAATACCTGAAGTTAAACAGCAGTCTAATTCTAACTTCTCAATAAGAATAATTGAAACAAAATATTGATAATGGGTTCAAACCCAGCCCCAGCCAAAAACTGCAAAATAATAATAATAATACAGGACTGGGCGCAATGTCTCACCCCTGTAATCCTAACACTCTGGGAGGCTGAGATGAGTGGATTGCCTGAGCTCTACTTCAGACCAACCTGAGCAAGAGCAAGACCCCATCTCTAAAAATAGCCAGATATTGTTGCAAGTACCTGTAGTTCCAGCTACCCAGAAGGCTGAAGCATGAAAATCACTTGAGCCCAAGAGTTTGAGGTTGCTGTGAGGTAAATACCATGGCACTGTACCGGGGGTGACAAAGTAAGACTCTGTCTCCAAAAAATAAATAAATAACAATAATGTACTAAAAGAAAATAACTATTAATCAAGAATTTTATACCCAGCAAAGTTATCATTCAAGAAAAAGACAACAAAATGTCTCTTTGGTACTAATGAAAATGGAGAGATTTTATCACCAAAAGATCCTCATTTAAGGAATTTAAAACATATACTTTAGCAAAAAAGAACTTATCTCAATAGACAGTCAGCATGCAAGAAAGAAAGGAGAGCAAGGATAATGGTAAATATCTGAACAAATTTTTAAAAATGACTTTTGTTTTAGTCCATTGATCTGCTATAACAAAATATCTTAGACTAGGTAATTTATAAACAAAAGAAATGTATTGCTCACAGTTTTAGAGGCTGGGAAGTCTACAGTCAAGTGCCAACAGTTTTAGTATCAGGTGAGGCTTACTTTCTACTTCAAAGATGATGCCCTCTCACTGTATCTTCATATCATGATAGAAGGAGTAAACAAGCTCCCTAAGACTTCTTCTTCATTTCCCTCTAAGACATGGGGGTTCACACTGTTGCCCAGTTCCTGGCCTTAAATTCCTAGGCTCAATCTATCCTCCCATGTCAGCCTCCCAAAGTTTTATATTACTGCATGAGCCACCACATTTGGCTGGCTTCTTTCATAAGGACACTAATACCATTCATGAGGTCAGAGAGCCCTGACCTTCCAAAGCCCTACCAGCTATTTCACTGCTGATTAGGTGTCAACATATGAATGTGGGGACACAAACATTTAAGCTGTGGCAGCCATATAAAATAACAAAAATAATGTCTTAGTACTGGGAGAAAATATACAAAATTCTTGAAAGCAATAGCATTTAAGTAGGGATATTGTGATCACAGTATTCAAAAAGTTGTATGTTTTCTAGGATGATGTTAAATATTGATTATATAATTAATATTTAATATATTAAATGATGTATACATTATTAAATTTATTAGGGTAATTACTAAATGGATGGACAGAGTGTATAACTTCAAAAATAGAAGAAATAAAACAAAATTTTTGTTTCTCTGGGCAAAACAGCCAGGGATTTAATTGCTAGGCTCATGGTCATTGCATGTTTAGTTTTTTAATAAACTGCAAAATTATTATCCACTGTAACTGTGCCACCAACAATGTATGAGTGATCTAGTTTCTCCACACCCTTGCTAGCATTTGGAGTTATTAATATTTTTATTTCAACCATTTTTATAGTTCTGTAAGTTGTTTTATTTTGCATTTCTCTGCTGACAAAAAATGTTTGAATATCTCTGTGCTTTGCCTGTTTTCTAACTGCATTGATTGGAAGTTTCTGTCATTGATTTGGAGTTTTCGTATCATCTAGATATCAGTCCTTCTTCAGATTTGTGGATTGCAGTCATTTTCTCCTACTAATCACTAAGACTGTATTTTCTTCGTCTTTACAGTGTCATTTACAGAACAAGATTTTTTCAGCTTAAGGAGGTCTCATTTATCATTTTTTTCTTTTATCAGTTGTACTTTTTTGCTTTCAAGCCTAAGCACTCCTCACCAAGGGTAGAGTTCAAAGTTTTGTTCTTAAACAGAGTTGTGCAGCCTTTTGGCTTCTCTGGCCACACTGGAAGAAGACAAGTTGTTTAGGGCCACACATTAAATACATAAATGCTAATAAAAGATGATGACAAAAAAAAAATTCTGTGCATAATTTTCATAATACTCACCACCACAGATAAGAGTCTTTTAAAATCATCATGCAGGTCCCAAGTTTGCAATCACCAATATAGAAAATGTACATATCTAAGTATTAAAATATCTGTAGGTATTTTTTGATTTTTTTTTTATAAAAGTAAAAGAAAAATGGGCAACATAAAAGTAGTGGGATATTTGACATTATTCCTCAACATTAGCTACTTGTCAATATCTGGGTCAATGAAAGCAGTTGGAATTCTCCATGAGTTCTCCAAGATCTTGTCAGATATTTCAGTTCAAATTTTACTTTTAATGTCCTTCATTTTTGAAAATAGTTACTCACAAATGTAGGTGAGCCAAATAAAGATGACATGGATAAAGCATGGTAGTGAAAGTGAGGGATATTTATTTCTGGGAAGGTAGAACTTATAAAAGTCCATCAGAGAAATGATCATGTTTTCCTTTAAGTTCATTGTAAGATTGTAGGTGTATATATTCCATTTGAAAATTGGCAAGTAACACTTTTATGTTGACTGAAAGAGTCACAAATGCACCAAAATATTGATTATTTTCCAAAAAATCTTGAATCTTTCAAATTCTTGTATCAAATTGAAAAGCAGAGCTGTATTTTTTTCCTGTTCACATGAGTATGTTTAGCCAATATGTCAAAATGCATAAAATCATTTCCTTAATTTGAGTTTCATTTGGAACATTGTTAATGGTTTGAAACATTGTAGTGATAAGTTGGTTTTCACTTACAAGAATCACGTTTAACTCACTTGAATGAGCAATTAAATCCACTAAAAATGAATCTGGAATGCAGTTTTCATCATCAATTCCTGACACAAATTTGGTTTTTGATACCAAAAATGATAATAATTATGTCACATCATTAAATCTTTTTGGCATTTGGCTTTTTTTTTAGACAGAGTCTCGCTTTGTCACCCTTGGTAGAGTGCTCTGGCATCATAGCTCACAGCAACCTCAAACTCTTGGGTTCAAGCTATTCTTTTGCCTCAGCCTCCTGAGTAGCTGGGACTGCAGGTGCCTGCCACAATGCCTGGCTATTTTTAGAAGCAGGGTCTTGCTCTTAGGTTAATCTCGAACCTGTGAGCTCAGACAATCCACCCACCTCGGCCTCCAAGAGTCCTAGGATTACAGGCATGAGCCATCATGCCCACCTCCATTATCCATTTTTAAATCTTTTGGCATAATTTTTCCTGATTTACTATGTAATGATACTTTCAAGTTTGGGGCTGCAATTGCATTGTCTTCTGTTAATTTTACAAGTCCCTCTCTCTTATCTACCATTACTGGGGCACCATCAGTAATTATACCAGATATATAGACAGTAGACAAAGAAAATCATTTTAATATATTTGTTACTGGTTCATATAAATCTCCTGATTTAGTTGTGTCCTTTAATGGCACCAAAGAAACTATTTCTTCAGTGACATATTCATGATCGATACCTCTAAGCAAAATGGCAAGCTGAACTGTATTTGTATCATCAGTGGTATCTTCCATTATCAAAACATAAAATTTAAAATTAGCAGCTTTACTCTTCAAACTTCTTTTAGTAGATTTTCTAGTTTCTTCAGGTCACCTGGCTATCGTTTGGTGAAAGAAACTGAATTTCCAAATATCCCTCTTTTCAGGGCAAATTATATCTGCCATGTTTTCCATACATTGCTCACTATCAGCAAATGGTTTGGATTTCTTTGCTATTAAATATGCTACCACATAATTAGGTTTTGGAATCTGAGTCATAACTTTTTTAAAAATTTTGTTGACAAGACCTTTTTTTAGTTCTACTATTTTGTCCTTCAGCACATCAAATATGGTAGCATGTTTTGCATATAATGACTTTTTAAAATTACAGTCTTTGAAAACTTGTACAAATTCCTCCTTATAAATTAAGGAGAATGCCTTGCAATTTTCCTCAACATAAAAGTGGCTAAGCTGGTGGTTTCGTTAGACTATATGTCTTTTCTTTTCTTTTTTTTTTTTTTTTTTTTTTTGAGATAGAGTCTCACTATGTCACCTTTGATAGAGTACCATGGTGTCTCAGCTCACAGTAACCTCAAACTCTTGGGCTTAAGAGATTCTCTTGCCTCAGCCTCCCAGGTAGCTGGGACTGCAGGCATACGCCACAATGCTCAGCTATTTTTTTGTTGTTGTAGTTGTCATTGTTGTTTGGCAGGCCCGGGATGGGTTCAAACCCACCAGCCCCAGTGTATTTGGCTGGCTCCCTAGCTGCTGAGCTACAGGCACCAAGCCGTATATGTCATTTTCTTCTGCCTTGAATGTTCTTCCTTCTCTCTCTTCTTCTGTAATACCTATGAGTTCTTCAGGTGGCAGCTTATTTTCCTTCCTTTTTAAACCCTTCCCTAATTACCTCCCTTACCTAAGACTAAAATGCCCTTCCTTTTGTCCCCATAACACTATACCAAGGGTGGTGGGTTTAAACCCGGCCCCAGCCAAACTGCAACAAAAAATAGCCAGGCATTATGGCGAGTGCCTGTAGTCCCAGCTACTCAGGAGACTGAGACAAGAGAATCAGCTAAGCCCAGGAGTTGGAGGGTGCTGTAAGCTGTGACACCACGGCACTCTACGAGGGCAATAAAGTAAGACTCTGTCTATATAAAAAAAGAAATGTATATTTATCATAATTATTTAAAAATTATTTCGTATTTCTTATGTATAAATATATAAAATAAAAACAAGGCACCGTAGAACATACAGGTACATCACAGAACATAAACCAAAATCATTCTATTTATATTTAGTGTTTTCTTAGTCTTTCTTTTTGTTATATTTTGTGTCATGCCTTTTCAGTTCATCTTAATCTATTATTATTCCTGAAATAGTTCTCAGTTATATTGAACAGAATTCATGCGTAGCCACCAATGCCTTAAGAACAAGTTCTAACTTCTTACAAGTGAATTCATGATTTCCACTGTCTAATCCCAAGGTACTTTTTATGAAAAGATGGGCCAAATATTTCCTAAGTACCTACTATGTACTAAGCACCATATATATATATATTTTGGGGGAGGGGGGAGATAGTGTCACTCTGTCGCCCCAGGTAGAGTGCTGTGGCATCACAGCTCACAGCAACCTCAAATTCTTGGGTTCCAGGGATCTTCTTGTCTTAGACTCCCCAATAGGTAGGACTACAGGCACCTGCCACAAGGCCTGGCTAATGTTTCTAATTTTTTGGTAGAGACGGGGGTTTGCCCTTGTTCAGGCTGGACTTGAATTCGTGAGCTCAGCTAGTCCACCTACCACAGCCTCCCAGAGTGCTGGGATTACAGGCATGAGCCACCATGCCCAGCCTATATTTCTTTTTTTTGTTTTTTTCATATCATGTTTGTTTGTTTGAGAGCCAAGGTCTCAATTTGTGGACCTTGGTAGAGTGCTGTAGCATCACAGCTCACAGCAACCTCAAACTCTTGGGCTTAAGCAATTCTTCTACCTTAGTCTCCCAAGTAGCTGGGACTCCAGTACCCAGCTTTTTTTTCTTTTTTTTAGGTCTCACTCTGGCTCAGGCTGGTCTCTAACTCCTGATCTCTGGTCAGTCAGTCCACCCATCTCAGCCTCCCAGAGTACTTAGGATTACAGGCATGAGCCATAGCACCTAACCACCCAGCCTATATTTCAAAGACTATGTTAATCATTTCTACAGTTCAGGTTTTGAAAACTAAGGATTAGTGAGGATTAGTGTAATTAAGCAAGGTTACACTGATAGTATTTAAACAGTAGTATCAAATTTTAAGCACAGTTTGTCACAACAGTTCTCAAACTTGACAATGAGTCAGAATCATTGAGAAAATGTGTTAAGATATAGATTATTTATTGGATCTCATCTTCATAGTTTCTTATTTGGTAGATCAGCAGCAGAGAGAAGGGGTTGGAGACAGTGTGGAAGATTTTACATTTCTATCAGGTTCATAAATGATATATATGTTGTTGGTTCAGAAACCACACTTTGAAAACTACTAATCTATCACATTGTAACATCTTTTGACTGTGACTTCTTATCTCACATTACTCCTCTGTAAGTACGATATGTTCTCACGAGGTGAAAAACCAGAGTCAAAATGCATTTGATACTTTTTTCTCTCTTTGCTTTTGCATTATTTTCCCCCTTCACCTAAACACCTAAACTCTCTTCTTTTTCTTGTCCTCTCCCCTCCCCTGTCTTACCAGTTGAAATATTTTCCTTTACTACATATAAAGCCACTCAGATGTTACCTTTTAAGTAAAGTCTCACCCATGCCCTTACCTAGAAATATTGCCTTATTTTGAACTCTGGTACTTTTCACTTAATATCTTGTGTTGTAGTTAATTTTTTATATGCTTTAATGTATTATATTGCATTTGTAAACTTCTTAAAGATTTGGGTTGTATTTATCCTATAATACTTATTACAGATCTTTAGTTGTTTAATGACTATCAGAATATGTTAAGACTATATTTGTATTTTTTAATTATTAAATGAGACAATGTTTGTAAAACTACTTTATTAACCATAAAGCGTTATCTAGAGGTCTAATTACTTTCTTATTGCAATGGCTCTAAAAATTCTATAGATGAAAAAGTATTAGGTCATTAAACATGAAGTGTCTGATTTTCTTTCTTTCTTTTTTTTTTTTTTTTTTTTTTTGAGACAGAGCCCAAGCTGTCACCCTGGGTAGAATGCTGTGTCATCACAACTCACAGCAACCTCCAACTCCTGGGCTCAAGCAAGTCTCCTGCTTCTGCATCCCAAGTAGCTGGGACTATAGGCACCTGCCACAACACCTGGCTATTTTTTGGTTGCAGCTGTCATTATTGTTTGGCGGACCTGGGTTGGATTCGAACCCTCCAACTCAGGTGTATATGGCTGGCACCTTAGCCACTTGAGCCACAGGCACCGAGCCTGTGTCTGATTTTCTTTTTTTTTTTTTTTTTTTTTGAGACAGAGCCTCAAGCTATCCGTCTGGGTAGAGTGCTGTGGCATCACAGCTCACAGCAACGTCCAACTCCTGGGCTCAAACGAGTCTCCTGCCTTAGCCTCCCAAGTAGCTGGGACCACAGGTGCCCACCACAACACCTGGCTATTTTTTGGTTGCAGCCATCATTGTTGTTTTTGGCAGGCCCAGGCTGGATTCGAACCTGCCACCTTGGGTGTATGTGGCTGGTGCCTTAGCCACTTGAGCCACAGACGCCGAGCCGTGTCTGATTTCCAATCAAAAGTTTAATTTACTATTTCTCAAACAGGAAAGCAGTACAATTAATTAAACTGTGCATCTAAACTATGAACACAGTTTTGTCATCTTAATGATAGCTTGTTTATACTGGCAGTGAAGAAGCCTAAAGAGTGAGTGGCAATGAAATTGCAAAAGGTGTTTTCCACAGCCTGTGAGAATTGAGTATTTTTCCTTTTAAGCAGTAGTTAAAAGCCCAAAAGAAATGTTAGTACTTGAGGCAAGGACTATTGAATATGGTTGATGGCACAGTGTTTCCATGTCCAGCCTCTGTATTTTAAGCGGCATTGCTTGTGTAGCATGTGGTCAAGCATTGTCTTGCACAAGGATTGACCTGTTAACCAATCTTGGCTTAATCCATAACATCCTCATCGTTTTTTCTCCTTAGGTGCAGTAAACATTTGCTGCAATTGACTGACCAGGTTTCATGAAACTGTGATGGATAATACCAGCCCTGGACCACCAAACTGATACCATTAGCTTTGTTTTTATTATTGTTCAGACCGAGTCTTACTTTTTTGCCCTCAGTTGAGTGCAATGGCATCACAGCTCACAGCAACTTCAAACTCTTGGGCTCAAGTGATTCTCTTACCTCTGCCTCCCAAGTAGCTGGGACTATACGCACCCACCACAACTCCTGGCTATTTTCAGAAATGGGGTCTTGCCCTTGCTCAGGCCAGTCTTGAACCCATGAGCTCAGGCAATCCACCCGCCTCGGCCTCCCAGAGTGCTAGAATGACAGGCATGAGCCACTGTACCCAGCCCCACCATCAGCTTTTTGTGATGACTATTTGGTTTGGGACTATGTTCAGCACTTTATCTTTATCCAACCATTGTGCCAAATGCTTGCAACAGTCAAAAAGAATCTATTTTTCTAGGTGCAGGACACAATTGTAAGAGGGACTTTACCTAACAAATGCAATCAGTATAACCTAATTCTTTGTACCCTGAGTGAATCCCAAATGATATAAAAAAAAAAAAGAAAGAAAATTAGTCTGTTTAAGATAAAAATACAACTTGTCCCTTCAAAAATATAGCTCAAGAAAATAATCTTGCCAAATCGTTTTTGGTATTTTTAATATGCCATTGAGTAGATCTAGAGAATGGAATTAAAAAGATTTAACATTTAGAATCCTTAAAAAGAATGGAAAAAAATATAAAATCACCAATATTGGAGGCTAGAACTATAAAGACTCCATCAAAAATGATATTATAGGGGCCTTTCTCATCCAGAGTCACCCCTTCAACAAGGCTCTTTCTCATTCTCTTTTCCAAATCTAAGCTCAGCTAAAGTCTCGCCTCCTTCATGAAAATGTTTGCATCTATACCAACTCACAAATATTTCTATTAACTTAAATGCTAGTCCATCCAATTTACTAAAATTGTTAATTTCAACAATTCAATTTGGAGTTTTGCCTACTCAATTAGGTGAAAAGCCCAGTGAGAGATAACATCTTACCTTTGTTTAGTCGTACTTGTACTTTACAAAGCTAAATACATTTTTGTGGACTTAGAGAACAACAACAAAAAAAAAAGAATCCATTTTTCATAACTTGTAATAATACAGTGTAGAAATGGTTTGCCTTTATTTCGTAACACCAAAGAAAGGCAAACTTCAATGCAGTTTTTCTTCTGATGCTAGTTTAAGTCATGTGGGAGCTATCTATCCAGGCTCTTTACCTTGCTGATTTGTCCAGTATGTCAAACCTTGCTGCTAATTCACCATAGACTGTGATGGCATCGCTTCCACTACAGCTTTCAGCTCATTTTCCACATTGGTCTCACATTGCTCCCATGGCTCAATTTCAAGATTAAAAGTACAAGAACAGAAATTCTCAAACCATCTATGTATTTTGTGTTCATTAGCCATATCCTTCCCAAACACTTCACTAATAGTTAGAGCTCTCTGTGCTGCATTGGTTCCATGATGGAACTCATAAATAACATGAATTTTTCACTTATGCCCAGTTTCACAAAAATTGCTCTAAAAGAAATGGAAAAATAATCACAGGCTAAAATGTGTTTGAAAGAATAAGGATGTACCTTTACAATAAAAAGAAAACAAGAAGTGTCAAAGTGAAAATCAGAGATCTCCACTCTTAGTATTTAAGGAAATCTAACATTTCATATTTAACAAACTATATACATCTCAAAACCAATTTGTAAATATTTGAAATAGAACAGGGAATTGGTAAAGAATAAAAAAGAAATCCAGTCTAAATTTTAGCAAAATAAAAGGATAAAAAAAATTGATGGAAAAAACAGATATACTCTCTCCCAGCTATAGCAATACCTTTAATTGTATCTCACACACACACACATAGAAATAGTGGCCTAGATATTATAACTATGGATATTATTGGCACTGCTATTAGAGTATCAACCTAGAACAGAAGAAGTATTACTAGAGACATAACAGGCAAGAGCTTGATAACCAAAAAGTTGGAATAAAAAGAATTAACTAAGCTTTCATTTGCCACTAACCTTGCGGTGAAAGAAGTTGTAAAATTTCTTGAAAAATAGAATTCAACAAATTTCATAATTCTTAACAACTTAAAAATGTATAGAGGAAAAACATTGTCAGTAAGGATAAACTTGTAGATGCTGTCCTTAGAAAAGGAAACCATATAAACACAAGATGGAGTGAAGTTACTGTGTAAAATTGCAAGATCCCAGAAGCATGTATCAATCAAATTCTTTGTACCTCCATTATTTCTCCATATTTTGTAGGTGAAGGTATTAATCTCTCCACAGAAATTTTGGGAGGATAACATGCAAGAATTATTATGAAAATATTTCTGATTTTAGGAGGAAAGTTGCGATAAACTTTCTGATGTAGTTAATACTATATTCTATAAGAGACTATTATATTCCTAGTTAAAATTCTAGGTATATTTAAAAAATTACCAGATTTATCTTATTAAACGAGAGTACCTTAAAAATAATGACATTTTAATCATAATGCTGGTGATGTTATTAATCATTACTCAATTAGCTTTCAAATTGACTAAAAGATACAATGTAGTATTTTCAGTGGGAAAGACAAAATTTCTAAGTAAAACAGGATCATATTAGTGACTATATAATTACCCAGTGCTATTTTGACCTGAATTATAGTATGTAATCTAATTCTAACTGCCAGAATTAAACCAGATTTTGAGGAAGTACCATTAAGATTAAATATGAGAACTGAAGAGCTTCTGCACAGCCAAGAACACAGTAAGTAAGGCAAGCAGACCGCCCTCAGAATGGGAGGAGATTTTCGAAGGTTATGTCTCCGACAAAGGTTTAATAATCAGAATCCATAGAGAACTTATATGTATTAGCAAGAAG